>JAUMHF010000025.1:5226799-5265398 GCA_032359275.1 Microctenopoma steveboyesi
CTGAGGGTTCCACAGGGTTTATAAACCTGCTCCTCACACCAGTCAGTCAGACTTGAGAAAGCCCTCTGGAATGAAGGTGAAACGTTGTCAAGAAACCTACAAGTCCAGTTGCTATTGGAGAAACCTTTTTTGAGATAACATTTACTTAACATTACAATTTTTTTCTAAATGTACTTCTATGGATAGTTTTCCTGCACCATACGTTTTACTTTTGAGTACTGAGTTCTTACTCGACTCCTTACTTCTTTTTTAACATTTATTTTACATAATTTTCACCAATTCGTTGTCGCAACAACTTCAATCAATACAGCAACGTTAATACCAACACGTGTTATGTCTGCTCATGTTTATGAATTGAACTTCTCCAACAAAACTGGACGTGTTTAATTTAATAAAGTCAGTTTGGGCTAAGGCTTGTAATTCGGAATTTGGTGTTCTGTGACTTCAACACTGCAAATTGTGTTTATTGAGATGTAAAGTATAGTCTAACCTTGTCCACTGTTTGCAGTATTATGTATATAATGTTATTCACATTTTGTCTAAAATTATCAGATATTTATACATCTATATATATATACAATGCGTCTGGGGACAGCTAGTGAACAACAATTTAATTTATGGCACAGTGGCAATAACTCAATGTGGAACACTGTGTAGGCACAGCGACAGATTATCAAAGCTGAAAACATTTTTCATTCATTTCCATTTATTCTTTCAGTAAAGACAATGTATTGACAAACCACTTTTACAGGTTTCTGTGTGCTAATGAGTTTCTAAAACAAGTCACAAAATGGGTCAGAAATTATTTTTGATAGATGTGTTTTGTGATACATTTCACCAGATCAGCAAAAATGAGAATAAACATCTTAAGGTTGCTGCTTGCTGCTCTGCTTACTCCCAGATGAATCTCAGAGACAGATCACCCAGTTTCTCCTGCAGCACTTCATCAACTCTTTCACTCTGAGCTGCAGTAAAGATGTTCTTCCAGTCACCGATCTGACCTGTAATAACAAAACAAAACCTACAGCTGGTATCTGGTCACATATTTCAGGTGCTGTAATTTTTACATTACCTTTTCGCATGAAATTTCCTTTAATTTTCTCCAAAGGTAGAAACTCATAGTTGGCTTTTGAGTCTTTCTTCATGGTCTTAAATGTAGATTTTTCCACCACTTGCTCAACGGCTTCTTCACTGAGGTTTTTCCCTAAGAAATTACAGATCTTTGTTACAGCTGTCTTCAGGTCCTAAATGAGAAACAGAAAAACATACAGAGAAAAGAACTTGACAAAAAAAATGATCGAGGTGTTTTGAAATCATCAACACAAGACAAATATCATCTTACCAAAATCATGTCTTCATAGGTCAGGAAGAGGATGTTGTACTGGTCTTTCTTTAAGTGCCATTCTCTGATGTGGTCAAACCAGGATGATCCTGGAACTATAGGATTGTAATATGTTGTTTAATATAATATTAATATTAAGTTGTCTAAAAGCTGAAGTCTATAGTCAATCCACTGCTTTAAACCTCCATCCATCCTAACCACCCAACTACTTTTATTCATGTAAAAATATGTTATATGATCAGATAAATATACTTTGCTAAGACCGTTAAGCAATCACCACAATCAAATCTCACCATTGCCCTTTAAAAAAATCTCAAAAAAGCAGCCAAAGGTCTTTGGACTCTCCAGAGCAGTACAAGCAGTGCTGAAGTGATAATAGGAGACAATGTTGTCCTTAGGATTACGCATCACATAGATGATCTGGCACAAACAACAGAGTACAAATCAATATCTGCTAATTAAACAATTCACTATTTATAATGACTTCTGTTTTTAGGCCAGGCATAGGAAATATATATAACCCCTATTCTTAACAGGGAAAACATACTTTAACTGAAAGGCACAATTATTAAGGATTTTATAATTTTGTTATTAAGACAAAAAGTGCTTTTTTATGCAAGATACTATGTTTAAAAGTAGTAGTAGTATATCTGAATATATCTGAATATTGGGAATGTTAGTCTACCTGTCAGCCTTTTTGTTATGAACACTTAACCCTAATTTATGTGATTCATGCACTCTTTGTGTCATGAATCACAAAGAGTGTTATACAGTGTAGCAAAAAGAAGCTCTTGTTCTCATTATATTGGGATACTGAGCAAATAATTTTTTTTGGTGAGAGCATTTCGCTACTGTTTTGCTAAACCAAAGAATGACCAATAGCTTTTTGGCTTTTGTTAAGGTTTTGTTTTCAAAAGTTTAGTGACCGTCATGTGTTAAAAGATAACACTGGATTAAGCAAACTAGTATATAATGATAATTTATTCTTGCCCCCAAGAGTGTATTTTCCATTTAATACATTGTGGTAAACATTGTGTAACAAAATTAAATTATTTTTCTTTTCTATATTAAAAAAGAATACAGCAAACTAACTACAGCATTTACTCCCATGTACAGTTTTAAACCCTGTAGGCTATAACATATAACACTGTTACAATAACGCCTCCTACTGGAAGAACTTGGCTTTCACAAATCACAGACCTTTGCCTTCTTGTCCTGGAGGCAGGAGAGTCGGGGTGAGGTGAGTGGCAAAAAGTCGCGGAGAGCGTCGCAGAGAGTAGTCTTCACGAACTTGTATGAACTCCATCCACGGCATCTGCTCCAAATTGTTTGCATATTCATTCAGATCCCCACTTAACTCATAGATGGAGATGATAATCTGCTGAGTCCATATAGTGCCTGTGAGGAGAAATCAGATATTATTACTGAATCTGTTCCCAGTGCAGAAAATTATTTAAATCATAAAGATGTTTCACTGACCTGACTTTGGATAGGTGACCAGAATAACATCACTGCCTCGTATCTCAAAGCTCCGGAGTGAATCAATGTGCTCTGCTGTGGTCATTCCTGTTGCAAAACTGTAGCTTTTGTACCTGCAGATATAGTCATTTATCTGCTCCATGTCAGCTCTGAATAATACCTACCAACAAGAGAAATGTTTGTCAAGTGAAAAAGGGAAAAACTCACAGCTCTCAGTGCAGAGCTGGACTCTGGACTTTGAGTCCTGGGTGCACAAAGGTACCAACAGTTAGATGTAAAGATAATCTTTTAACGTCTTATTGCCTGAATACATGATCAATTACACAAACATAAATTATTTGTTTTTGCTATAGCAACAGAAAATGGCACAGTAAATAACAATTTACATTTAGCCATGATTCAAATAGGAATCATTAGACATTCTGAGTAACTGGGCATAATAATAATGATTAAACAAAATTTCTATGCTATGCTTGAGCTATGAATTGCTCAAGCATAGCTAATTTTGCTTGAGCAATTCAAAAACATTTCGCCAGAGCATGTGGTTACATATTTAAATGAGCAAGAGGTCAGTTCATGGTCACAGAAGGTGCTAAATTGGCCAATGAGTTTGTCTTAACACATATAACACACTCTGAAAGACAGCCACAGCACAGCAGATCCTTTTTCTTTTAAACTATTGTTTAAGAAAAGGTCATTGGAAAAATGAGCGCCCTGTCTTGCAAGCTAAGGCTAAACAGAGGTATGGACATCCACCCACAAAACCGGTGGCAACTGCAGTATCTTTGCATTCGACAGATAGGGCGAGTGCCGTTGCTGCTCTATGAGCACAATCAAAGTCAGCGGGGCTGGTCACTGACTCAGGAAGTTTCAGAAAGTGTGAAACCTGTTCTGGTGTACGAGCATGAAGCCCCAGTCTGTGACACTGACTCAGGCTATATTCCCCTATGTAACTGATGGTTACGTGTGCCTAAAACCCCCTGTAAAGATTCTAAGAGACACAGGTGCCTTAGATTCATTCATTCATTGTTGACTCTGTGTTGCCATACTCACCTGAAACCAACACCAGAAGCAGTGTTGTGGTTCGGGGATCAGGTTTACCAGTCTTTTCTGTCCCCAGCACAGGTTGCTGCTGTTTTCTGACCTGGTGCTGGGTCTCTTTAGGAGTACGACTATCTTTAGCCATGCAAGGTGTTCATGTCATCCTAGGTAATGATCTAGCTGGTGGGAAGGTATGGCCTGACGTGTCTCTTTCTCCAATAGAGAGGGGTTGTGAAGTAAAATCGACCCATCCTAATGTGTTCTGCGCTTGTGCTGTTACTTGTGCTATTAGCCGTGCTAATCCAGCAACAGAAGTTGTCCGGTAAGGAACCTGTGCAAATAAAGCAGTACATTTTTCCTGTGTTAACTTTTCCTTCTCCCATATAAAGATTTGGAGGATGCAGCTCACAGCTATTTTCTCCAAGATGGCCTTTTTGTGAGGGTATGGGTTCCTCAGAATGTTTTTTCCAAGGAGTATGTCCTTTGTATTATCATGTGTTCAAGGATGAAAAGCAATCTTTGCTGGTAAACTATTTTCTCCAAAACCTTCGATAGAAAAGGGAGTTTAGAAATCTGCCTAAAATTGGGGGTACAGAACAATCAAGGCCAGATCTTGAGGTGTTACTAACGCGTGCTTGAAGCTTGTAGGTACAGAACCGCTTTTTAAGGTACAATTTATTAGTTTGAGCATATGGGGTGCTAGAGTTAAAAAAACCTCTTGAAGAGGAATTAGCTCATCAGGCTGTGGGCTTCATATGATCAATAATTTTTTCCAAATGCTGTAAGGTGACTGGCTCAAACTGGTCTAAGACTGCAGGACAGGTGACCTGCAAGGACGGGTTGTAAGCAGAAGGGCACAAAGAGGCAATGATGCTTAAAGCCTTATTGATAAAAAATGTTAAAAGTTCTCTCTAATGGGTTCTCTAAATGAACTAGTTGAGGGACATTGAGGACTGAGTTTACAGTTTTAAAAAGAACCCAGAATGCTGTGTATTAATATGAAGTGAAATAATTATTAGAATTTCTTTTTTTTAATCTGTTTTTCAAAATTGTATTATAAATATTTCCTCCGAGTATAGATTTTCATGAATTTTATTTATATTTCATTTTGCACTTACGTTATGAATGAACACTGTGGAATCATGTGATTTTCTTTTAAGGACCAACAATCAGCATCGATGAAAAAAAATCACAAAATACTGGAATCATATCGAAAGGAAAAATGTTACTAACACTCATCACAATTTTTTGTTTGTTTGTTACTTATTAAATTACTTTCTTTCAAGTTTTACCAGATAACAGAAAGGAAAGAAAATTGTAATTTTTTTATATGTTATATATAATATGTTATTATACTTGAGAAGCTTTCTTGCCTAGTTACAGATCACCAATGAACAGATCCATAATCTAATAATACTTAAGTTAAAAGTGTAAAAATAAGAACAAAAGAAGAAATAATAATTCATCTGTTAGACTCCCTTTTGTATGCTGTTGGATATTTTGAACATATGTGTAAAGCATATGTGTTAATACATTTAGTATGCTACTACTGAATATTTTGCAAATAAAATAAACCATTTTCTATAAAGTAGCTACTTGACCTTTGAATGACACCAGACAAAGCTGAAGTTTGTGCTTACACAGGCAAAAGAAAGTTCAGAAGACAGACAAAAGACAGACATTGGTTGACGTTTGAAAACAGGAAATAGAACAAATTACTGATGTCTGTTTCAACATATTATTTGAGGAACTGCGCTTTAGTATTTGTCTGTACAGGGTTCAAGGAGCATCATGAAGGAAAACACCAGCCACATGGACAAGAGGGTCTTTCTGGTAGCAACTGTGACGAGCCAATAAAGACATGAGGAAGAAGAGGATGTTCCTTGTACAATTGCATATTTATATGCATCTGTTAAGGGTAGGAAAGTCAACAATGTGAAGTAGGATTAAACACCTGTAGCTGCAAAAAGAAGTAAGAAATGTTTTTCACTGAAACAATGGTGAACATGGAATAGTAACCATCATTACTGAAGAAATTAGAAATATGTTTATTTGTTTTTATCATTTAAAGACAAAAAATAAAGAGTTGTACAAAAGAGATGAGGCAGAGCGTTCAGGGCATATCTCCACGTCTGCAGGGGTCCAACAGAGGGCGTCAAACACAAAAAACACAATGATTAATGCAAGACCATCATGTGCAAAAGCATAATGATATCATACCTTTTCAGATAAAAGTCAAATGAAAATAGTGTCAGAAATAAAGGAAAATCAATATATGTACAGACCACTGTTGAAGTTCATCAATTTCACCACTCTTCTCACTTCCTGAGATTTTAGAAATGTGCTTGGTCCCTAAAAATTCGATAATTACAATAGATCTACATCTCCATCATTACATAGAACTTTTTTTGTTTAGTTGTACATGTTGTTGTATTTCACTGAATAAATGTGCAGATCCTCCAAAGTATGAACAACACATTATCCAAAATGTTTTGATGTAAAGAGTTTTTCTACAATAATCACACCATTTCATTTCTTTTAGGAAAAGTAATATCAGTTCACTAAGTTATTATTCCAATTTTCCATCCACATCCTCATTTGTAAATTTCCTTTCTGTTTTTTCTTCCATCCTTCCCCATCTCTGGATAAAATGGTGTCTCCAGGATAGCTTTGTTTTTCTCTGACTTTGGGAGGCTTTCACACAGCGAGTCGTGGATCTTCTGCCATGAAACAATCTCTGATTTCCAAAGTTCTGCTCTGGCTCTGATGAAATGGGACACTTCATTTTCTGTGCCTTTGGCCAGACTGATGCTGTCTTTACAGATGAAGAAGATGTCCAGGCCAAGGAAAAGAGCATTTACTGCAATGAAACCAGCCCTGGCTGACTTGGTGAGAGCGAGAGGCCCTTTGACTGCTGCCTGACCAATATCTGGGATCTCGGAGGCCACCCTGGGCACATTACGTAAAGACTTACCTTCCATGGCCACCACCTTACCAGCACTTGTAATGAGATCTTCACTTTTCACCAACTTCAAAGCAGATGCAGCATCAGCAAATGAATCGATGCTTTTTGCAATAGCACCAGCTTTACAAAGCACCTTGCCTATTCCCAGAGCCACATCTATCTTACTTGCTTTCATGTTGTACACCTCCTCCAGACGATGCTGGAGAGTCTGCACATCGTCCATGAAGCTCTGAAACACTTCACTTGCTTTTTTTTTATGTTTATGGTTAACACCGATTTCTGTGGCAGTGGTAACAATGCTGTTAACTCCACTGGTGATTCCCATCCCGACTCCAGTGAGTGTCAGAGCTAGAGACACTCCAGCAGTTACAGGAATTAGAGCCAAACCAACAATAGAAAGCACACCTCCAACTGCCCCCACTGAGCTGCCTGCCACGCTGGAGATCTTGGCGCCTTTATACATCCTGTCCAGCTGAACAGCATTCTCCTCCAGCTCTTCTAGAAACTGCAGCATCCTGGGCTGCCGCTCACAGAATTCATTGATGAAACCAGAACATGGTTTGTCCTGAAACAAAAACACCATCTGGAAGTGCTGGTCCATCCTGATGAATAGGTAAGTGCATGTATTCAGTCACAAGTGGAGACATCTCGACCACAGTATGTGCTAAAAGTAAAATGATGGAATAGTCTAAATATTCATAGTCAATTCTGTGGAAAAAATACATAATCATTTACTTCACCTGATTTCATCAAGCTGATTGATGTGATCGAGCATCCTTTGAATGTCATCTTCAGACCTACCACTATCCAGGTCCACCACTTTTTCCTTGTTCATCTTCAGAGGAAACTCACTCAGGCAGCTGTACATGAGACATATTCTCATTTTATGCACCAGTGGTTACTTATTCAGCAAACAGGCATGATGTGCATTCAATTTCACTTCACCTTTTTTCTAGAGTCTCACAGATTTCCTTGGTGGTCTGTATGTATTTGTCCAGCTGATATGACAGCACCTCCACATTCTGAAGTCTGGGAGAGAAGAAGGCTTCTGCGTCTCTTTTAAACATCAGGAGATGGGGGCAGATCAGTCGAGCAGCGTCGATGACAACCTGAACATCTTCAAGACTGATCTTCGTGGGGAGACGTACCACCGGGTTCATCATGAACACATGCAGAGAGGTGACCGCCAGCTTTGCCACTGCATCCAGGAAGCAGTCGAGCTTCTCCAGGCCTGCCAGGGTGTCCTTCAACACACCATCCAGCTCCTTCTCCAGCTCTGCAAGTTTGCTGTCTGCACTCACCTGGGTCACCTTGCTCTTCATATACTCCCAAAAGGCCCTACCTCTGTTCTCTGACTTGGTAAAATGCTTGATGCTGAGGTCGATTCTGTCAGCCCTGTCTTTGATGTCCATCAACATGTCTAATTCTGTCTCCCTCCTCAGCATCCATTTAGAGACGCCGCCACAGAATCCCCTCACTGTGTGAATATAGATGAGGGTGTCTGTGGTGTAGCGTAGCAGTGACCTGTGCAGTTCTCCTCTATAAAAGAAAGAGAGACAGCTTCAAAGCAATCCAAATAGATCACAGTCCATCAAATGTTTTGGTGGTTCGATCAAAACATTATTGAATGTTGCCACAAGTGCATGTAAAGAATTCTGTAGAAATAACTAAAAACCAGACAAAAAACAACAACAAATGTACATAAAACACAAAATAAAAGTTTAAGTTTAACTGCAAAGAAGTATGCATGTTTAGTTTGGAGGGACTTCACTGTCCTGCACAGAACCATGACCTCAACACTCAACTTTTGGGTATATAAACAAAAGTGTTTATATGTTATATATATTAACATTTGAAACTTTAGACATACACTTATACAAAGTAAAATGAATGTATCTGCTGACTTGTATCTGTATATTTAAACACTCTCTTGTGAAACATTTTTGTATTGTATTTACACAATTGGAACAGCAGATGTCACCAGATTTACAGTGAATCCTTTATTGAAGCAAATTCAAGTTACTAGTCATTTTTTAGAAAAATCTGCAAAGTATTTCAACACGATAATCAAATGTACATACTTTGATTTCAGAGAAGCGACTATGTAATTAATGATCTAAAGGAACCAAACACATACAGGAGCGCGCCACTATTTTCAGACACATTTAACAAGTTATTGACTCAGTTGCTCTAAATAAGTTGTTCACGCTCGAACTGTACCTCGCTGTAGACATCTTCCTCCTCTCGGTGAGCAGCTTTCAGGCCTTGTCTGGGAGTTTCTGTGGCGTCTGTTGTGCGGATGCAAACAACAGAGCGCGATTGTGTGTCTGCGCCCGTCGCTGGAATCTGCTGAAATAACTCTGCTGATAATAACACCACGTCTTCATACTAGCTTTCGCTTTCACATCTCCACATCAGCAAGTTAAACCGCACCCATACGTGCAATTTCTTTAGATTCACCTCTGGTGAACTCTTACAACAGACCACAAAAAGTTCAGCTAAAGTCTCACTTTCGCTTGTGCTGACTTCCTGATGCTGCCTTCACGTGCTGTCGGAAATATTCCCGCAAGTGATAATAACAAGCAAAGATCATCATCAGATCACAGAAAACTGTGAATTCTTTCCTGCAGGGCACACTAGCAATTCACACAGCAAAATGGTTTGCTTGATTACCAGTGGTGTGAGACAGCCACCTGTTAATCTAAGCTTTTATAGGTTATTATTTTGTTTTTGATGTTAGAGTTACAGATGTTACAGTAATAATTTAATTACAGTTAAACCTGGTGGGGAATGGGGTTTATTTATAAGCTGGGGAAACGCTGAATGAGACAAAGAACCTCAATGTACTGCTCTGCAAATGTCAGCAATCATATCAGGCAAACAGAGTTTATAAAGTCTCTTATGTGTGATCTTAATAAAATTGAAAATGAAATGTTCATAGTTTCATTGAATTTGACCATCTCCAAGTTAATCTTTTTTTTCCTTCAGAAATGCATGACAGATGAGTGTAGATTAAAGTTTTGACATACTGTGTAGGACCATCGATGCACGGGAGCATTGCTCAGTGTAAATATCTTTCTCTTTATCATAGTTTTGTGTGAGAACATTAAATTATGCTTTTTGGTTTCATTTACTTTTTATTTTCTATGACAATAATGTGATCCATCCAGCACAGATTTTACTGTGCATCTCTTATGAGCCACTGCTCACTGTAAACTGAAAAACTCTTGATGAATTATGAATACATTTAATCCACTATGATTTTTATACTAAAACACCTGGAAAAGCAACTGAAGACTCTCGAAGTTAGCCGCACACAAAGAGACACGGCAGGAGAGTGATGAAGTAAAGTACATTTACTCAATTACTGTGATACTATAAACACTTTCATTTATCTGCAGTAGGTTTAGTTTATGATACGTCAAGACCTTACTTCACTACAATTCAGGGCACCGTTCATTTCAGAACAGTCTTTGCTGAATGAATTATTTAGTATTATTAAAAAATACGCTGTAACACTAAAGTTATGTACTTGTGAGTGTATTCGTAATTGAATCCAGTTATACATTATACATTTTGATGCTTAAATTAAGTTTGTGAGTTTTTGTGGTGTTAATTAGTGCCTAAGAAAAAGTCCACAGTGATAAGCTATGTGCGCTAAGAAAGGGGAACTGAGACCTGAGACAGAAGCATATAATGTAACATAGCACAACACCAGCATTTATTGTGTTTTGAGTCACACGGTGCTGGTTGAAGTTGCACAACAGTTGTTTTTTGCTACAGAACTGTAAGAATGGTTTAAAAAAAGGAACTCAGTATCATCTGCATAAAGAGAAAGAACTAGAATAAGTTAATTATTTCAATGTACTCATGAACATCTTAATAATCTATCATTGTCAACTTGAAAAAATCAGATAAGTGCGTATCTAAGTATTATTATTAAAATTGGGATTAGGAGTTTGTTTCTCAGCTCTATCTTTTAAATACTTTGTGCAGAAATCTCTTCACAGTAAGTAATGACAGCAGGAATTATTACATTTCATCTTCACTTGTTAATAACAAAATTTAAAATAGCGTTGCCCTAAAAGTTTGGGGTGTGATATAATACGTAAAAATGTGTATGGTGATATCAGTTGGAAATCTGTGTAAGTTTAGATCCCCCAAACACATGTAATATATATTGTTTAAAATAAAGAAAACATTTCTGTGGGGCCTGTGGTTGGACCTGCACACACACAATCCCATTAAACAGGTTCAATCACTAAGGATAGAAACACATTGTCACCATCACTGAAAAGGGTTCCCGTTTAATTAATTGTTTGTTACTATATTATCTCCAGATATCCTAATCAATCTAATCAATCTCATTTTGTATTAGCTATTGTATTTGTTTATTTTACTCATCTAAATTAAACAAGCTGTCAGATTAAGAAGTACAAATATTTCACTCTGACATGTGGTTGAGGTACAAAGAAACATAAGATGGAAACACGTAAGTAAAGTAATAGAGTACAAGTATATACAGGTAAGTAGTCACCTCTGCCAATGGTAGAGTGCTGCTTATTATAAGATTAATATCAATCCAATCGTATAATTGCATAGTAAGAGTCACAGGGACTGTTTGTCTTAATTTGGTAGTTTTTAGTACTTTTAATACTTTAAGTATGTTTTCAAATTCTATTCTCTCATATTTGAACAACTTTTCAGTGGCTCAGAGGAGATTACTTCTCCTTTTACACAAATACACCTTCTTTACTTAAACCATTGCACTTGCATTTTCCATTCAGGACTTTTACCTGTACTGCAGTACCTCAGGATTTGCAGATTTCCTCCGTTCTGTTTTTTTTCTCACTTGTGATAAAGACTTTTGAACAACAGGGAGCGACAGACTCCACAGAGCCAGAGCAGAGCTGCAGGGAGCTGTCCGTTCAGCACCACAGTCTGTTACCCACACATCACATCTGCGCTACCGTGCAGGTGAAGTTGAGTTGTGAAATGCACAATGAGGAAAAACACGCACGTGCCTGTGCGTCCTGATCCTCGCCGCTCACAGAGCATGACTTTAAAGCTGTGAGCCACAGCTGTTGGTGGGAAGAGCGGGACGAGTGAGAGCACTAAGTCGGACATTGAGTGAGGTGACTTCGGGGACGCGCGTGAGCGACTGCTGCAACAATTGGATCGGACAATAATCCCATTCAGTAACCGCGCACCTATAGGAGACAGGAGACAGAGACAGAGTCCAGCACCGCTGCGCCCCCTCTGTGCGCCCTCTCCACTCATAGAAACGGAATTAAAACATCTTTAATATCTTTCCAGCAGCGAGCCTCCATTGCTGCAGCGCGCACACACACACACACACACACACACACACACACACACACACAGACACACACACACTGTAGGCCTCCTCAACACGTCGCCAGGAAATAGAAGCAAAAGCAGGCAGCTTCTTCTGGCTGACGTGCTCGGACAGGAAGCCTGGTCGCCGCTGCTCACACTGACATCGTGACACCAGCTCTGTGTGTCTGTGGATCTGTGCGAGTCTCTCTCCTGATTGTGTAATTCTTTTTTTCCCTCCTCCTCCTCCTCCTCCTCCTCCTCCTGCAAAGCGGCCAAACCTTCATCCGACAGGGGAGAGAGAGAGAGAGAGAAGCTCAAGCAGCAGCAGAAGAAGCAGAAGAAGAGGAGGAGGAGGAGGGGAAAACAAGAGGATTGCAACCTTCATCAGATTTCATTTTTCTTCCTCTTACATGGCGCAAGGGCTCAACAAACGGGACCGTCCTGGGTGTGAGAGTGCCGCGGTGAATTTGGATATTCAGGCGGCAGTGTCGTTATCAGCAGCGGGAGCAGCATCCTCCTCCTCCATCCACGGCGGCGCCCACACCGACTCCTCGTCCTCCTCCTGCCGGCTATATGTCGAGTGATGCTCGGCTCGCCTCGCTGGATGCGCCCGCTCTCTCCGGATCGTCGACGAGCGAACCTCCTTTGACCGCAGACCCCCATTTTCGGCGGAAACCCTCCCAGAGCTATAGGGCTACATATGGAAACTGGGGACCGAAATTTTAGGAAAAAGAAAAATCTACGCGGTTGATTTTATTTGTTTAGGTTTCCATAGATGTTCGATCTGTTTCTTCTCTCTCTCTTTCTCTCTGCTTTTGTTCAAGCCTGCTGGTGAATTCATTTATCCCTTGAACCCTGATTTCCTCATCCCGTCGGCTTGATTTCTCTCCCTTTGACCTGACAGTAGATCAGAGAGTCGCTTTTATTTCCTCTCGTTTCCACTAATATAATAGATCTGCCTGCTGCCCTCCGTCTCCCTCGACACTTTATCTCCCTGGTTTTTATGCCTTTTGACTAACAAGACCCACTAGAACACTAATAACATCGTTAGTATTAATATTAGTCTTTAGGACAGCTTTGGGTTTATTCTGACTAGTGCTGATCTAACTCACATAAACTGTTGTACTTTAGGCTTGTCACTACTTTAACTGTTAATTCAGCTCTGCTCAGAACCTGTATAAGTCAGGCCTTGCAGAGAACACCACATTTCCATGTTTTAGGACTTAATTAAACCCTAATAGCACCGTGTTATTATTCAGGGTGGTAGTTTTACTTTGCTGTAGTGGATCTCCATCCGCAGGTACGAGCCTGCTGAGCGACTCTGTGCACCCACTTTTACATCTTTTTTAGGGGTATAAAAGTAAGAATAAACCGAGAAGAGAGGCATCGCCGCCTTTTCTTCCCGTCCCCCTCCTGAGAAACCTCTCCACCGTCCCCAGTTTTTCTCTGTTGTGGTCCTCAGCCAAACGCAACCATAAGGTTCCTACCGCATCCTCCTCCTCCTTCTTCCCTCTCCTTCCGCTCCAGTATAGCCCGTTTTTTCGGTTTGGTTTGGTCCCGCAAATTTTCAAATATTTACTTCCTGTACATCAAGAGGAAAGGGGGTCCCCCTTTCATGGAATGCGGAAACATGGGTCTGTTCGACCGCGGAGTCCAGATGCTGCTGACCACGGTGGGAGCCTTCGCGGCCTTCAGCCTCATGACCATCGCGGTCGGCACGGACTACTGGCTGTACTCCCGTGGCGTGTGCAGGACCAAGGCCATGAGCGAGAACGAGACCAGCAAGAAGAACGAGGAGGTGATGACCCACTCGGGCCTGTGGAGGACTTGCTGCTTGGAAGGTAAGAGGATGCTCGGCCTGTCCCTTCTTCTGTAGTTCTACAGCAAACTTTTAGAACATGGGCTGAAGTTCTGGAAAGGGGTCAACCATCATTAAAGGAGGAGGATGAAAGAAATGATGGTGCTTAAACTTCCCTTTCTAGTAGAATATTAGTCTTTAAATGAAACGATCTAACTTTTTTAAAGGTCACAAGGTTGTGCTGCCTAATTTTCAAGGCTCACAGGGACAAACCAAGTCAGATATTGATCACAGGGACTAAACGTCCACCTGAGAGTTGAGAGAAAGATGACCTAAGGGCTGAGGAGGAACTTTCTTTGCTATTTTTTAGCCAGCACTCCATTTAAAGCTGCACAAGGCACAAATAAAACTCGCACGTAGAATTCAAATTCCAACTGATACAGATCTGTTGAGGGTTTTGGCTTCTGCAGGCAGTGTGGAGTATGTTCCTGCATTAAAGCCTCCCACACTGCTCTGGAGCAGTTTCTCTAGTCGGAGATTAAATAATTAAATATTGTCACATTCACAAGCTGTAGCTGAGGAGGAACCTTCTTCATACATCAGCCTGACATATTGACAAACCCATAGACGAGTGTCACGCTAGTAAAGGGAAACTGCAGGTGGACCCTTTGGTGCTGGGCCAGCAGTTGACAGACGGCTTATTTTCATAATGTGGACGGCAAAATGAAGTCAGCGACAGTGGGCATTTCTGTCTGACCCGCCTGACAGCCTTGGTGATGGCAGGCTGTAAGCTTTGACCTGTCGGCAGGTTTCAGGACGACCTTCCAGAGCCGGCTCCGTCAAAAGGAGGCGGTGTGTTTCATGCCATGACCCAGTGGAGGCACCGGGTGCTGACTGGGGAGTGAGGCAGTGTAACCTTGTGAGGTCACAGAGCGTTACAAATCTGCTCATCTTCTTAGCTGTGAAATCCTGAAAGGCTGCAGCGTCTGACTTTGTGCTCCTCCGGCTCCTTAATAAGCAACCAGACTCTGTGCACCTTCTGCTCAAAGCTTAGTCAGTGGGTTAAAGTGACAGTGTAAAAGGTGTCTCTTGCTGTTTTTACTCACATTCAGATTTCCAATTTTTGCGCTGCAGCTGTTTCAGAGAAGATGCTCGGGCGTCAACAACAGAAAACCGCGCTTACTCCAGATGTGTTTGAAAGAGCTCAGCTAACCTTCGTTTGTTCGAATATATAACACTAAGTCCTGACGCTGGTGTATAAGCTGTTCCTACAATGGTTACTTTGTCATACATACGATTAATCACAGCTGGAGTGTAACTGTGACAGCGGCTGGCCTTCATCCCGGCGAGGTCATTATTAAATCGGCAAACAAAACGGCACGAGTCAAGATGAGGTCAAAACATCACACTCCGACCTTGGTGAGTGTTGCTTCTCAAATTGGCACAACAAGCCTCTTCCTTTGAATCCAGGATCAAAACGGCAGGAAATAAACGGAGATTTGTCATTTGAGATTCATGAATGATCCCAGGCCCAGAGGAGACGCGAGGGTGGAAAAAGGCAGCCGCTGCGTTTACTCACTGGGGTCAGATTCATTTAAATTCTAATTCAGGCGACTTCCTGCTCAGGAAATTGAGTCCCAAAAAGTGAGTACTTTTAATTATAGGTAGTGTGCACATTTTCCACCCAAAGTCAGAGAGAAACTGAAAAACAGAGAAGCACGGAGCGGATGCAGCTGGGAGAGGCAGAGATAAGCAGGCTGGTGCTGCAAACCCAGCCTCGTTCGGCATAGAGAGTCAGGGGGAGAGATATCAAGTTAAACATTTCACATGTTAATTAGGCTTCAGTCACAGCTCAGCTCAATTAATTCAAAGAGCCAAAATGACTAGCATTCATCTTTCCCCCAGCTCGGCCTAAATGAAGTCTTGCTGGTGATCTGGCAGAAACCAGGGCTGCAAACTGTTGAAGCAGGCCCTCTGTCACCTACCGCAGCTGGGAACATAGACAGAACATGTGCGTTTGGCTGAGAAGGCCCACACATCCTGCTCGCAGAGTGGACACAGGTGGGCGGCGGTTTGCGTTTGTGTAACCAGCTACAGGAGTGGAGAGGACAGCCTGTGAAAAAGCAAAATGGGAATACCCACACTGGGTGCTTCAACACCGCGACCTCTGCTCCGCTCCACTGTTTGTCAGAGAAACACAGAAAAGCAAAGAGTGTACTGTGTGCTGCAGCCACAAACCGTTCAACTATATCAATTGGTTGTTGAATAAATAAAAGTGAAACTAAATTCCTATCACAGCTTCCCACAGAACAATGTGGTGTCTTTGGACATCTTGTTTTAATCAAACAACCCACAGAAGAAAATTAGCAATCTTTGTGACATTTCCTGTCTTGTTGTCCAGCAATGTGTCACATTTCAGGAGAGGTGATGGTTTCCTACCAGATTTTGTTAGTAGCTGGATGAAAACATTTCAGGGTGAAGATATGAGTTTGAGTGAGACACAGATCAGTTTGAAAAGCCAGATGGTAATTTATTACCAATTCAGTCTTTGAAAGAGGAGCTTCATAGCTGTTGACTCTGTTTAAAGTTGAAAGTTGTGATGACTGTGGTTGCACACGTGGCTGCAGAAAGTGGGGCTCCACACAGACATTCAACTGGTCCAGCATGAACAGTGCGCACAGCTAACATACGTGTTGCTGATAAATTGGCCCCTGGAGTCCACGGCCCCTCGCGTCTGAGCTGGGACATCTGTAAGAGCCTACCCCTCCCTGCGGTTCCAGCCAGGTGTACTGCAGTGTATTTCCTGCTAATCTGAGGCATTCATCTTCATTACAGCGCCACCCTCAGGCTCCACAGTGGCTACGAGAGGAAAGACTCAGCCAGGGAGTAGGTGGAGAAGAGAAATGGTGGACTATATGATGACGTAGGACGACCATGGTTCTCATATTTTGTGTTTTTAAATGAAGCTTCATCTTCTTTGTAAATCACAAATACGTGCAATGGAATTTCTTGCAGCAATAACTCATTATTTAGGGCGGCAAAATGATCAACGCGCAATAATGATCAATTATGGTTTCTAAAGCCAGAGGTAACGTCTTCCAAATTCAGGCTCGCGTTCAGGTTCAGGTAACTTCAGGTGAAATTGCTTTGGAACAAGTTACTGCACACATAATGCAACCTTCACATCATGTTATTAAAAAGAAACTCTGTGATATTTCCCATCTGTCCGTCCATCCCCTCATTGATCAATTTAATCAACAAGGGAACAAATGATTATTTATAATGACTGTGCATGCATGAGGGAACCCTGCACCTCCTTCCAGAGTTCATCAGTCATAATTCAGCATGTGTGATGAATCAGATAGGATCCTATTGGTCTGCTGATTAACAGACAGCTCACAGTATGCCTGGGGAGTTTGAGGTGTAAATCCTCCCATAATCTGCCCCGTGTGCCTAACCTGAACTACAAAGCTGAGATATGCATACCAGTATATTTAAATGAGGTGACCCGTCTTCCACTTCTTCAGCTTTATAATGGCAGTTCCCAATAGGAACGCTGACTTTCCATCAGGACCTGTGCTCTAATAATATGCATACATTTAAAAATGTCTATTATAATCCCATCATCAAATGCATTGCATTTTATTCCATCTAAAAAGCATTTAGCTCATTTGCCTTTGCAGACTCGTTGTCCTCAGACAGGGGTGTCTGCCTAGAATGTGAATTAGTCATTCCATTGACTGAGTTCCACAGTTTCTGTATCATGTCAATATTTCTTACTCTACCCGATCCTCATGTTGTTTCCCTGCTGCTCTCAGTGACTGGTTAAGATCCTTCTGTGCGGCCTTCAATCCCAATCTGTGCAAGGAGAACACCCTCTCAGCTTCTTAGCGCCGTTTAGATGGTTTATGGTCTAAGTTACTGGTTTACAGGACTTAAAGAGTGGCTTGTAAGTGGGAAGCAGCTGAAAAGCGTGATGGTGAGAATCTCTCACAGGAGGTCTGGCTCTAGCTGTACAGGCATCCTTACATGGCACTCATTAAGAACATTATTATTCCTTGTGTTACACAACGTATTTTACAACACATAAAATCAGGCAGATATTTATCCAGTAAACACTGATTAAAATCTCTTAAAATCAACGCAGGTGCTTCTAGCTTGTTTTGTAAATGTTGATGAAACACAGTCTATAATTTGATTAACTGCTCTTGCGGCATTTCCACTTAATAGGATGTAACCAGCACACAACTATAAATAAGTAAACTCCCCTGGTAGATACGTGGTCAGGGAGCGTATTCTGTCCCTCACCATTCTGTCCCCTTGACCAGCTGACAGCAGGCCAGGAGACACTGGAGGGTTTCACTGACCATCAAAGCAGTTTAATTTCAAGTTTACAGGGATTAACTAATTGTTTCTTTCCTACAAAAGTCCTAAAAGTAAGTGTTTCTTTTTTCAATCATTCTTCTGTGTTACGTACCTCATAATTCTACGCAGTTACTTATGCATGTTTGATTTGTGACTGTGTCATAGCAGAGAGGCAGATAGCGGATCTGGGTGGCATAGAGGACCAGGATTAGTCTGGTAGTCCTATCAGATAAGGATTAGCCAGCTGGAGTGTGCCCACCTAGGCTAATGTCCCGACCCTAAAGTGGCATTACACTGGTATGACACCGATCCGCTGTACGATACATCCAGAAGCATACGTCCGATTACAGACACACACAAGTTGATAGCAGCATGGATGGTGAGTGTATTGAGTGCCACTTGTTGAAGTGGAGACTGAGCTTTCTCTGTCAGCCTGGTGTCACTACTCTGGGCTGTCTTTCCCCTCATCTGATATGAGCTCTACTGCACGGCGCTGTCACTCTGCCCTGCAGCCGGCGATGGATGGAATTCATTTTGCCTGCTTCTCACTGGAGCTCCACTGGGACTGTGCTCCTGAACATGACTGTTTTATTGGTCTCCACCTTGCCCTCTCTATTGCCCACTAAGGCCAAATGACAGGCCTAAGGTTTCCAGATTAGTCTGAGGCAGGATAGTGTAGCTCTGCGACCTTAGGGTGTGTTAATGTTGACGCTGCCATTTGTTACAGTTTTTCAGTCAGTAAACACTTTCTGGCACCAGGATCTCAGTGTAGATCATATTAATTATGTTCAACTGCGGCTTCGGGTATGTTACACAGGTATCATATAAGCACTTTGCTCTACAAGGGTATAATGTGTATTAACCCACACATGACACCAGATAGAGAAAAATGAACGGGATAGTTATTTCACAAATACAGAGGGAAGTTCACGGGACAGAAGAAGTGTGTAAGAACACCACAGATATAAATGGAATGCTGTTAAAAAGTAGCATCAACAAAAAAAATGAATGCCTCCACACTGACTCCAATCCACAACGTGAGAAGGACGGTAGAGACGTGTGGTGGCACCGTAATTGCTTCAGTGTTTGATTAACGACTCAGCTGGATTTGATCTACAGGAGAGGGGCTGTAAACTTCGGTGGCACTTTCCCATTAATGCTGTCATCCCCTCTGAGTGGAGATACTTCCCTCTGTCCCCAAATAAAATAAAGAGCACACGTTAAAGATGGGACATGCATAAAGAGGAACAACTTTTCAATTCCTACATAATTATTATCCTCTGACCCTGATGTATGATCATCATCACAGGCAGCAGGACTGTATGTGTGAGCGTGCATGTGAGCGTGTGTGTTTGTGTGTGTGTATGTGTGTGTTGCTCTGGCTTTGATTTACACACATTATGTTTCGCTGCAGCTGGTCCTGTTGGGTGGGGTCTAACTTTATCCTACATGACCAGAGAACAAATCAATTCAAAACATACCCTGGGCTAGTCTTTGTGCGAGCACACTGTGTGGCACTGCAACTCACCACAGCACGATACTGTAGGCAAGGTCTGCTGACCGCCAGCTACCGCCAGCATTTCTGCATCGCCATGCTCCTGTAAATCAACATTTTTCTATTAGTGACAGGGTTTTAGCACGTAACAAAATGCAGTATTGACACAAGCTTCAAGTCCACCAAAAACTGGTGTTTCTCAGATAAAACATTTGGCTTGAAAAGTGACTCTGTCACCACCAACACAGACAGTTAAAATCAGGAATGACAGATGAAAACAACAAGTAATTAAGTCAAACAACCGCTATGTATTCAGTGTTTTAGTCATAATCATGAATATGGACAGAAATGAACTGGGAAATGCAGGACAGCAGTTTAACACTATTATTCAAAGCTGCTTTTCAGGTCTGCAGGTGCCTTCATAATGTTTCATACCAAGAGAAACTTACTCTGTTTTCTTGCTATGAGAGTTAGCTGAGACATTTTAAAATTATCATTAAATATCACACCACAGGCAACAGACAAGCAACTCAGAATAAGACCGGAAACCATTTGAAATGTGCGTTGTTATAGTCAATTTTCAATTTCTGTTGATCAGTTAGTTGATCAACCTTTCACACTTCAAGATTTCTTGATAGCCAGTGGTTGATATTATTTTAATAATAAAATAGATTAATTTCAGCTCATATATCTCTATAGTTCTATAAAATAGATATAATGTGGTTAACTTGTCACAATACTCTGACACTTCACAAAATCAATGATTAATTGACGAAATTGATTGAAAATATCTTCAAATGGATGCCAACGCCTATTAGACTGTAGTTACAGATCATTTCAAGCCACAGCAGACTGAGAGCAGCAGAAACATGTAACCAACCCAATCCGACTCCATTACCACCAGCGTGTAGTTGCTCTGAATTACTGTTCATCAAATAAATGTTGTTGAAAATGTAAAGTTTCAATGTCAAAGTGCTTTGAACAACCACTCGATTTTCAATGAGATTGCTCTGATTACATAGAATTGATCTTCTTAACAATGACAGTGTAGTTACCAGCAGGCCAATCTCTGATTCCAGCGCAGCAGAGTTTCTCTCCATTCAGCTTCACCAGCCGTATCCTTAAGCTGTGGAAGCATCCCAAAGAGACCCAGTAGTAAATGATAATTAACTGCAGATACAATCCATTCATTTTAAAGAGGTGCGATTCAGTCCTGTTTTTTCTGCAATCGCACAGAGAAAGTACGACAATCTGCTGTTTGATTAATTGAAGGTGTCTGTGGCGCAGTTCATTTGCAATCTATTACGCCGTATTTGCTCCGTGTCATAACGCAGCCCAAACACACTGCATCATCTCAGAGCTGGGGGAAGGGACAAGGCAGAGTTAGAGTCTGCTAGTTGGTTTGGGCCCAGCTGAGATGTACACCTGCCTACCAATGCTTACACCCATTACAATGTAACACCAATTGTTGTGTAATGGATGTACCAGAGCTATAAGGGTTATTACTTTAACCTTGGTTGACTTCGTCAGTGCCAGTGTGGCTGGATTACAAGAACATTTATGGAGAATTTTTATTCATTTAATGTCTGTTTTGTCTGTTAATTTGTTAATATTTTGTGGATTGTTTTGGTGACTTTGAAGCAGGCCCCTTTTTTAAAGAACCATCTGAATCAGTGTCAGTCAACAGTTGTGTGACAGAAAATGTACTTGCAACTATTTAGATGTCTAATAAACACATGTGCCAAACACCTAAAGTGGAGG
The DNA here is from genome assembly GCA_032359275.1 of Microctenopoma steveboyesi. Classification (NCBI taxonomy): domain Eukaryota; kingdom Metazoa; phylum Chordata; class Actinopteri; order Anabantiformes; family Anabantidae; genus Microctenopoma; species Microctenopoma steveboyesi. Next base: position 5,248,386 of record JAUMHF010000025.1, read on the forward strand.
AAATTATTATTATAATATATAATATATTATAATATAATATATTATTATACAGTTTTGGAATTGATGACCAGGTTTACGCACATTTTAGGGGGAATTTTGGTCCACGCCTCTTAGCAGATCATCTCTAAATCAAGTTTCAATACTGTCTCTGTGCAACTTTAAGCTTCAGCTCCCTCCATAGATTTTCTGGACACTGACTAGGCCACTCCATGAACTTAATGTGCTTCTTCTTGAGCCACTCCTTTGTTGCCTTTGCTGTATGTTTTGTCACTGTCGTGCTGGAACACCCATCCAGCACCCACCCGTTTTCTGGCAGAGGGAAGGAGGTTGTTGCTCAGGAATTTACAATACATGGCTCCATCCATTTTCCCGTTGATGCGGTGAAGTTGTCCTGTGTCCTCAGCAGAAAAACACCCCCAAAGAAGAATATTTCCACCTCCATGCTTGACGGTGGGGACGGTGTTTTGGAGGTCAAACACGGCGACTTGAGTTAATGCCAAAGAGCTCAATTTTGGTCTCATCTGACCACAGCACCTTCTCCCAGTCACTCTCTGAATTATTCAGGTGGTCATTGTCAAGCTTCACACGGGCCTGCACATGTGCAGGGAGACCTTGCAAACACTGCAGGATTCTAATGTGTTTCCAGGGGTTTTCTTGGTGACTGTGGTCCCAGCTACCTTGAGGTCATTAACTAACTCCTCCCGTGTAATTCTAGGATGATTTCTCACCTTTCTCAGAATCATTGACACCCCACGAGGTGAGATCCTGTGTGGAGCCCCAGACCGAGGTTGATTGATGGTCATTTTGTGCTCCTTCCATTTTGAACAATTGCACCAACAGTTGTACTTCTCTCCCAGATTATTGCTAATGGTTTTGTTGCCCATTCCAGCCTTGTCTATCTCTACAATTTTGTCTCTGACATCCTTGGACAGCTCTTTGGTCTTTCCCATGTTTGGAGTCTGCTTGCTTGATTGATTCTGTGGACGGGTGTCTTTTATACAGGTGACTAGGTAAGACAAGTGTCCTTAGTGAGGGTTACTAATTGAGTAGGAGTGTCTAACCACTCTGTGGGAGCCAGAACTCTTAATTTCACTCAATAAAAAGCAATTCAGTTTCTATCTTTTATTTTAAGTTATTTTACTGTTCTGAGACTTTTTATTTCTTACAAACTTACAAAATCAGCGAGGGGTCAACTAATTATTTCCTCCACTGTATTTTAGGAACTGATTAATGCTTACTTGGTGATATGACGAACAATGGAAAACTAATTTGTACCTATTACTGTAGAGAATTATTGCTCTTGTGATATTGGTTTAACATATATCATGTGGACCTTTCTCTATTTTTTGGGGATGCACCAAAAGTGAAAATATCTTGTGATAAATGTGTTATTATGTCATTTTTAGCATAAGCTAAGTAAATACTAACATTATTCTTGCATTACATTACAGTTACAGTTACAATGTCACATATTCATTATATCTTCATATAATATTATGTCGCAGTGATTTGTTAGTGTTGATTTTAATTGTCACAATATGCATCTCTCAAAAAGTGCATCTCATGTTACGATGTAGTTAAAGATACAAACAATCAAACCTGAAGAGAGGTGACAGAGATATTACTACCTCCACAAAGCCTCTTAGCACCTTGCTGTCTACAGCTCTGCATCCATCGTCAAAGCCAAAAAACACTCTACACTGAGATCTCAGGCTGGGACTGAGGCAGGGGGGGGCAGCTGCAGGCTCCTGTAGCTGGACTTTGAGTGACTGCCCGGGGCCAGGTGGAGGACAGAGTAGGGTAGCAGTCAGAGACTGACAGATGGAGGCAGAGGGTAAGGAGAAAGGAAACAGATATCATGATCTGCAGTCATGTTACACAGCCGGTCTGAAAGGATGAAGGTGATCCCGTCCAGATGGCTCAGAAGTGTGCATCTGTATTTGAAATGCACATACAGGGCTTTAAAAAGGTATTAAGATATTCAAAAGTTCTTGTTTCCTGTTTTAGAGCAATACGAATGACAAAAGTTTTAATGACTTTGAATGCATTATTCTTAAACGTTAGGACCGGTCTTATGGCACATCGTCCCGTGGCCATGTTGACAGCAAAGCCCCAAAAGAACCAAAAGTGGCTTTATGGCTGTCTGTCTGTCTTGGTGGACGTCAGAGCTGCTCAGATGGTCGTGTTTATTGCACTCCAGAGCGAGTATTTACTGCAGCCGACAGGGCTGGCAGACCCCACTGTCACAGCAAATGGTGCTGTTGGAAAACAAACAGTTGCAATGAGACTGTCTCTGTCAGATGAAAACTGCGTTGATGCAAAATGTATGAGGCTGTCTTACACCGACCAGGTTAAGACATTTCACTTCAGTTTATTTTGGTGTATATTCAAACAACTGTGCCCCTGAAAATGTCACTTTAGCGAATGTTGAATGCTGGAACTTTAAATGATTTACCACTGTTTGTTCCATCGCTCGCATGTCACAGCATGGCAGCGGGTGATTTGGGTGTTTAACCTGGAAGATGATGATTTAATAGGCCACCTGCAGGAAATGAACCTGTGTTTGGGAAAAGGCTGACACTCGATGGTTCATGTCTGTGTCGGTACGCACAGTTTTGTCCAGACTTGAGAGAGCTCTCTGGAACTAAAGGGTGAAATGTTCTCAGCGAGTCCAGTGGCTGTGACCTGAATGACTGAGAATCTTCATAGGTGCAGTGTTGTAACTCTTAGACAAAGCTCCAGTTGAGGCGCTGACGGTGCTGCTGATTGTTGTTGGGATAAAAAGACAATGCTGGGTTAATCTGCAGATCACAGAGAATCAGGGAAGTTGTCAAAATGAAGTCGCTGCTGTTATCATTGCTACATCATGATGTAGGCGAGGATAAGGTGTTGCTAAGGCCTCTGAGGAGGATGATGTAATTTCCAATCGAGCATGCTGCGTTCTCTCCTCTCCCTCTCTTCTGCTGTGAGTGTGAGAAAGTGTGTACGTGTGTACAGGCGCATGTGCGAGCGCTCACCTTCATGTTTCTGTATCTCGGAGAGCAGTGAGGAACAGGATGAATTTTTAATGAGGACCAGCGTGTCTTCCCTTTGCTCTCTCAGATCACTTTCCAGGACGGGGAGTCTTTCATGATCATAGCAGCATGCACACAGGTAGCTCTCAGCGAGAAAAAGTCGCACGCACACATGTGTGCAGTTTCACCTGGAGATGAGTCCAGATGTCGCGCAGTCGTCACTGCACATGCACGTCGGCGTGTACTGTTCAGTACTGTGGATGTGAGAGTGACACTGCTGCAACAGACTCCCAAGTGTGTCTGCAACGTGTCTTTAATGAGTCATGCAGCCGCGCGTTTAGGACGCCAGCGTGAACCAGTTGTGAAAATAAATCTTTTATTTACCCACAGTGTTCCTGTTTGAACTTGCTCCGGGGCAGCTCGACCAAGTCACAGCACAACGGCGGCTGGAAATAAACAGAATATTGCAGCCTACAGCTCCACGTTGTAAACCACATGTCTGCATTGATCACTGCAACACACTTAATGATTTTTGCCCTTGATGGCATTGTGCCAGTTCGGTTTAAATTAAGACAATAAAATACAGAGAATTAGCAGCACTCGTCAAATTAGGTCAGACTGGTGAAATTAGATATTTCACCCCATGATGCCCCCAAAGTCCAGACTACATTTCTATTCGTAAGACCAGATTAAACTTAGCATTTCTGTACCGAGCACATGATCATAGGGTTTCAGAATCTGAACTGTCAGTGTGTTTCTCCAGCTTTCATCACACCGTGCAGGTATGCTTAAATACTGTAGCTGTCAGGAAGCCCTGTTCTATGGAGTCTTTCAACAGATTTTTTATGACGAATAGTCCACGGTAAAAGAGTAATTGGTCTTTATGTTGTACTTAGATTGATGTAATTGATGGTCTGTTAGTGATAACCGGCTGGTGAGATCTGTAAAAATCCATCAGTGGATTTGTTTTTCCACACTCTTCATTTGTGAGAGCAGTTTTTGCGTCTCCAATTAATTCACACCCCTTTGATTCACCTGTCAGATCGCATGCTTATTTATTTCATCAACTGTCAGCAAGCCGTATACACGCCCTTGAAAGGTCACTTGGTAAAATCAGTGTGCAGCTCTTGTTTCCCTCATTAACGATATAGAGCCGGACAAGCTCCGTGCGTGATTTTCAAACAGCAACTGTAGGTCGCACTCCACTACTTCATCAATCAGGAATGTGCTCAAAGTAGGCAGAGACTATAACCTCATAGAGGCTTAATCAGAATGAAATAATACCCAGCAGCATTTACATGGATGTCATGAAACAGGAAAACAGATGAATGCATGCTACCATCTATCCATCCCACCCCCCCGTCCCCTTTTATTCCTCCCTTCCTCCTCCCAGAGTGACACACTACTCGCCACTGCATCAGGGCAAGATGACATGTGGACACCCGGTGAATTGCCCATCGTCACTGAGAGAGAGAAAGAGGGAGAGAGAGAGAGAGAGAGACGGAGGGGAGGTGGTTTGACGCATCCAGACTGCAACCATTGGCTTTTTTTTCCTATATTAAAGAACAGAAAAAAAAAGAGCTGCAGAGAAGCACTACACTGAATACTGGATGTATTCCCCACCACCACCCACAACACCACCTCTTTCATTCTCCTACTTCCTCCACGTCTCTCTCCCCTCTGCTTCACTGACCCTCTCTCACGCTACCTCACCCTCTCGCTCCCTGCTCCCCCCTCGTCCTCGCCCTCTCTCTCAGCTCAGGAAAAGAAATCAATAGCCACAAATTAATCATTCTGCCTTGGGCAGTGCAAAGTGGGAGGGGGGCACCAGAGAGTGGGCCGTTTAGAGAGCATCAGAAAGGTATTAGGAGTGATTTCTCAAGATTTTCTGATTTTGGGGCCACACACACACACACACACACACACACGCACGCACAGCCTGGATATCAGGAGTGTGTTGTAACTCTGGGAGTGTGAAAACTAAAGCTTCAAAGTTCTGAACTGTTGTTTATTAAAGGGACAAAGCAGAAACCCAGCTGCAGGAGAGTTGACACAGTTGTTGTTGGCCAGTGTGATGGTAAAGTAAAAACATTTAGTGTGACAGATCACAGGGTAGGTGTGTGAGCAGATAGCTGCTGCCATCAAGTTGTTCCTCTCCTTTCTCTGTGTGTGTGTGTGTGTGTGTGTGTGTGTGCGTGCGTGTTACTAAGAGCAGCGCTGAAGTGCATTTAACAGGCTGGTAGGGCAAACACAAGAGTGAGTCAGTACTGTACTGTACTGCATTTCAATACAGAGTGCCCAGTCAACGGCCTGCAACATGATAATACACTGTAAGATACACAAACAGCACAGGAACCTAATCTGATACTGTGTTCTCAGTTACTTAAATAGTAGTAGTACAGATAGTATTACTGATGTACCACATTAGTTCACACTGAAATATCTAAACAATGACTAGATGGATTGTCATGAAACATCTCCTCCTCTCCATCATGAAGTCAAAGTTTCAATATGTATAATTACCTGCACAACTAATAACAAGTAAAACCATACCTTGCTCGTTTGTTTGATGTTTGAAAAAATGCTCATTAGAGGCAGAAGAATACTTCAGATTCTAACGTTTATTACATATTTTTGGCGCCCTGCGATGGGCTTGCAATCTGTCCAGGGTGTAAACCCGTCTCTCGCCCAAAGACAGCTCCAGCACCCCCCTGACCCGACCTCAGATAAGTGGTTGATAAAGGGTGGATATGTTTTTGGCACCAAGTTACCTCTCACATGCTGTAAAGGTAGGTACACACAGAAGTTAGAACTAACTGTCCTCGTCTATTGGCTGGTCGAGGCAGATGGCCGCCCACCATGAGTCTGGTTCTGCTGGAGGTGTCTGCTGTTAAATGAGTTTTTCCTCTCCACTGTTGTGCTTCTGCTTGCTCCAGTGGGACTGTTGAGTTCTCTACATTGTTCTATATATATGCATATAATGTGTAAAGTGCCATAAGATTACTTGAGAACACATGAGAAAACCTGAGAACACTGAACCGGAAACAACAGTTTATTGAATTTAGCTTCTTTTCTTTTCGCTTTTTCTCTTCTTTGATGATAAATTAACTATGTTTAGTTTCTGGACTGTTTCTCTTCGCCCTAATGCTGACGTGCTAGTCTCAAGATCAAGATCGCAATTACAGTGTTCCCGTTTTAAATTCGCCTTTGAAGCTACAGTGTGCAAGTTCAGGAAGTTATGGGTTACATGCATGTGTGACCAGCACATATTGTGTTGAGTAAAATGTTGTTGTTTATGCAGCAACCACTCTTTCACAGAAGAAATAACTAGTAGAGGTTTTGATAACCGCTTGTCCTCATTAGGGTTGCGCCAATGAACCTAACATGCATGTCTTTAGAAGGTGGGAGGAAGCTGGAGTACCCGGAGAGAAGCCCAGCAGACATCGGGAGAACATGCACACTCCTCACAGAAACTGGGAATCCGACGCTAACCACTGCACCACCGTGCCGCTCCATCACATACCAAGGACACATAAATTGTTTTTATGTCATAAGATGGCAGGAGCGTGACAGTCTGCTTTCTCGCCTTATGACAAATGATACATGTTGCTGCAACTGGTGTGATCATGTTTCTTGGGCATGTTGGGATGAAATGCATTATGGGTGTGTGTCCTCTGCATGACACAGAACAAAAGACGCTCGAGATCGTCTTTCTGTAGGAACCTATAAAGGGAGAATCTCTGAAGCACAGTGCTATTCACTAATCATCTTCGTGTTTTCAGTGGCACTGCCATTTCCTGACACATCATTCGGCATTTATTAAAATGGAGTTTGAGACTTTGTGAAATAAAAGTGAGGAACTCTGCATTTTAGTGTTCAGATATATTATACGGCCTCAGACAATTCAATTTGTAATCCTGGGCATAAAGCAGCTGTCTCTCAGTGCAGGAATTTGTCTTTCCTGCTGATGTGTGATGTCGGGCTGAGCTACCGTATTGCACCTCAAAGAACTTCCTGTAATTGGCAGAGATGGGAAAGGTGACTTTGACAGCATGAGCATGCGTTTTCTGATTCCTAACTGTTATCTCTGCTTTTAAAATGGAGCTCAGCTTTGGTGGAAAAACTCAAATACCTTTTGGATAAGTCCTCAAAGTCAGCGTGTTGATGGAGCAGCTCCGGGCCTGAAGTTGTGATAACTTCTGTCTCTCTGGCTCAGAGAGAGAGAGAACGAGCGCGAGAGAGAGAGAGAGAGAGAAAGGTTCACAATCACAAATATGGATCAGTCTGTCCAAAGCCTTAGGAATCATGTGAATTTGTAAACTGAGTAATGTTTCCACTTGAGAGACACCCGATAGTATCCAAGATGGCACAAATTTGTAATGTGGGCATGAAATATTGTGTTTACAGTAAACGAGTATTAGTCACTCTCACAGGCTTATTTCCCCCCAAGCTGCCTAAACTCCTGCTGTCATATTCATCAATATCCAAAGTGCATTTACCTCACTTCACCTTTATTGGAACACGCTGCTCTGAGTTTGGCTTTCACGCCTCTCGGCACGTTTGTCTTTCTGCAAAGACTTTGCTGTCTCTTGATAACCTTATCTACCAAACTGCTCAACCATTGCTGAGGTCTGCAGTTTTCAGGAACAGGAGGACATCAACTGAATTCTTATTAATGAACGAAGTTCAGTTTAATAGTTTGTTTTTTTATGTTTGACAGAAAACAAAGTGTCGACCTGACTGCAGGAAACACGAGCAGATTCTGTACATGTCTAGAAACACTTTCACGAATGTTCCTGTGTTTGACACAAAAGGTTGCTGGTTTATTGCATTTGCTAGTCTGAGGTTACTGAGGTATGGGGGCACCTCTGGTAATTCTATTGAGAGATCACTTGGCACTGGCTTCATCACAATATTTAAATGTACAAAAACTGCATTGAAGATTTCCAGAACTAGGTCGTAAGCTCGAGTTAAAAAGGCAGTGTGTTCCCAGTGTGCCAGTACTTGCTCCACTCAAAAAGACAAGTCCTTTGTTTGCCTGAGGACAGGCCTCTCTCACACATGAACACATACACACGGTACATTGGTGGGAGTGTTATTTTTTTCAGACACTTTTGTGAAGAGAAAGAAAAGCAGGAAAGGAGATAAGGGCATGTGCAAACAAGAGGAGAGTGAGGGTGTTAAGATTAGTATCATATGTTGGGAGGGGTTTCAGGGACCAGATAAAAGCAGAGACAGAACGAAAACAGGCTTCCAGGCTTCCTTATGAAGTCAAGGTGCAAAATCAAATCAGACTGAAGTTACTTTGTTCAAGTATTGTTCTTATCTCGGCTCCTGAAATATGAGCAGAGAAGAAGAACAAAGCATTGCTCTTCCCAATAAAGTTTAACTGTGGATTTAGATTGGTCGGAGATGTTTGTGCAAAGTAAGTCATGATGATGGAATATTGACCTTTGTTCTTTTGTGTTGTTTGCACATGTGTGTATACATTTTTTTCCAGATATGAAAAGTACATTTAGCTGACTATACTGCAGAGTTAAAATGCCCGTGTCTTACGACGATGTCATGCCTTTGAATCGAACACTCACACAAACACACTTTTCCTTTAAAATTCAGTTCAAATGGACACTACATTTTAATTAAGTGGAAATGATAGACGACAAAGAAATATGAACGTTGAACAGTGAGTCACTACAAATGTGTAAAACGTATCTTCTACTACCTTTGTCAGAAAACATAATCATGGCTCAGGATGGACGGACTGATGCTCACATGGGCTGCAGAACACTTTTCCCTAACACACAACATTCCTGCAGCAAAGATCATGTACCTAAGTTTTGATAGTTTTAAATGATTGTAGCGTTGTTTAATGCACTCTGGTGTCATCTACACAATATTCACAGCTACCAGAAAACCATCATAACAGACCTATGAGGTAGAGTGACACTTGTAATTTGGTATAGCCCAACACTGGTTCAGTGTTAGTGAGTACTACTACATTTCCATTTTCAGATGGGACATTCACTGAAGTCTTTCTGAACGTCGTCCTCTGACTATCCAGTTACCACAGTCAAGATAACAGGTGAAGATGTTGCCATGCTTGACCGTGCTGCCTTCAGGTATTAGCATAAACTCCAAGCAAGCAGCTCGACGAGCAGCGGCAAATGGTGCAGTGGACATTTTGCCCTGCGTTTCATCTCTCTGACTTCATGTAGGCAGTTTCTACATCCTGAATGATTGCTGATTATTTATCGGACAAGCCAACTGATTGGTCGAGTTATGTATGTGTGTGTTTACTACAGAGATCCAGCTCCGTGGAGCGAAAAAGCTGCAACACAGAACAAAGCAGAAGATTTCCTTCATAAATGATTTACAGAAAAAGAGGAATTTGATGTGCACATGGTGATTTTCATGCCAGTGTGATGTGAGATGGTGAAGGGAAGAGTAGGCGTGCGGCTGGAAACACAACACTTGTGTGCATGTGTGTGTGTGTGTGTGTGTGTGTGTGTGTGTGTGTGTGTGTGCGTGCGTGTTACTAAGAGCAGCGCTGAAGTGCATTTAACAGGCTGGTAGGGCAAACACAAGAGTGAGTCAGTACTGTACTGTACTGCATTTCAATACAGAGTGCCCAGTCAACGGCCTGCAACATGATAATACACTGTAAGATACACAAACAGCACAGGAACCTAATCTGATACTGTGTTCTCAGTTACTTAAATAGTAGTAGTACAGATAGTATTACTGATGTACCACATTAGTTCACACTGAAATATCTAAACAATGACTAGATGGATTGTCATGAAACATCTCCTCCTCTCCATCATGAAGTCAAAGTTTCAATATGTATAATTACCTGCACAACTAATAACAAGTAAAACCATACCTTGCTCGTTTGTTTGATGTTTGAAAAAATGCTCATTAGAGGCAGAAGAATACTTCAGATTCTAACGTTTATTACATATTTTTGGCGCCCTGCGATGGGCTTGCAATCTGTCCAGGGTGTAAACCCGTCTCTCGCCCAAAGACAGCTCCAGCACCCCCCTGACCCGACCTCAGATAAGTGGTTGATAAAGGGTGGATATGTTTTTGGCACCAAGTTACCTCTCACATGCTGTAAAGGTAGGTACACACAGAAGTTAGAACTAACTGTCCTCGTCTATTGGCTGGTCGAGGCAGATGGCCGCCCACCATGAGTCTGGTTCTGCTGGAGGTGTCTGCTGTTAAATGAGTTTTTCCTCTCCACTGTTGTGCTTCTGCTTGCTCCAGTGGGACTGTTGAGTTCTCTACATTGTTCTATATATATGCATATAATGTGTAAAGTGCCATAAGATTACTTGAGAACACATGAGAAAACCTGAGAACACTGAACCGGAAACAACAGTTTATTGAATTTAGCTTCTTTTCTTTTCGCTTTTTCTCTTCTTTGATGATAAATTAACTATGTTTAGTTCCTGGACTGTTGGTGGGAAAAAAAAACAACTATATAAACATGTCCTTTGGAACAAAAGATTAATTGATTGGATTGAATTCAGTGGACTCTCTTCTCTCAAATTCTTATCTCCTCCCTCACATCCATCAGCCTGAACATCTGTTTCATTTGAGTTTAATTGGTAATAAAGTTGTGAACCCATTGCCAAAGCAAGGACATATAACGTGGAGGAAAATCCATTAAAATAAATAACAAGAATGGACAATTACAGATAAATAAACTCCTGTGTTCTTGCTTGCTCTCTATCAATCCTCCTCTCCCTCTGTCTTAGTGTGTGTGCTTCATACAATTGTTATAATCTTGTGAACCAGCAGCATTGACTGCCTCTGATTTGTGATCTTTTATAGTCACCAGTAAAAGTCACATCCTCCACTTCTGATCTGAAGTGTTTCTGCCGTTATTAATGACAGCTAGGGATCCAGTTGATTTAAATACAAGTGCGGCATGTTCATAAGATCAATGGGCAGCTGTTTTAAGAGGGGATTTATGATGCCGTCGCTGTCCCGCTGTGCTCACTGTGCAGATTTTGCGCTGATACTGTGAGCTCACTTCCAGAGCACGTGATGTAAATCATAGCAAAAGGCCAGCAGCGAGGTCAAATCATTTAGTATTTTATCACAGCGAATGAGCATCAGCTACAACTTCATCAGCACCAGCGCAGAGAGGTGAATAATCCACCGCGCCGACACCTCTGTGCTGCTGCCAGTTTATTAAAGTGAACTGAATTGAGTGTGATGCTTTCCAGGCTGCTCGTATAAACCTGAGGTGAGAACATTTAAAGCACACTTTGTTCTCCCGCTCAGATGCAGATCACAGCTTCAGCGAGCTTGACTGTGAACACAGAGTGAGAGCCAAACACACAGGAAGGAAATGTGAGCGTCACCTCCGCCATGTTTCTGAGGAACGCTGGGTTTGACAGTAAAGTTGAAAGCTATCTGATTACACTGAAGGGATATATAGCTGATGTTATACATGGACACAGGAACATACAGAATTATTACTGTGGGCCTGAACCTGAAGAACACAACAGCCTGAGAGTTCCTTCTTGCATGCAACATCCTGAACCTAGGATGCATTAAACATTCATTTCTAACATGTCCTCTAGTCAGTAACCCTACATGCTCTCACTGTCCCACCGCACAGCAAATGAAGCTCACACTCACATCTCCACATCTTCTTTGTTGGGAGCTGGATTGTGCAAAGTAGAAGCTAAACAGCAGAACAACAGTATGCACAGATGTGAGAAGCTTTGGTCTGAACTGAATTTGATGACATGCTTACCACAGCTGGAGAGTGGAGTGGAGAATGAATGAAAGGTGGACAGAAAGGAAACATTTATTGGAATTTAAGAAAAAGAAAAGATCAAGCTCCACAAAATTGTGTTTTTTTTATGTTATTTTGAAGGTTTGACTGGTGCAATGACGTGCAGCAGATTTGAAAACACAACACACAACGACATAAAAACAACCCAAATCATTAAGATTCGTTGTTTTAATTGCCGTCTCTCTGCGGCCCCATTATAATGAGTGTTTTTGGTTTAATTCACCCTGTGGCTGAGTCAGTGTAGACAAGTTCAGACTCTGCCTGTGCATCCTAATTTTCATTCTGACACTGAATTCTGATTATCTTACAGGTTCGACAGACCTGCAGCAGCACTGAATGTTACTGGTCTGCGCTGTTATCAGTAGACTGAGCATAGACTTTCATCTAGACTGTTTTCTCTCTGGAAAGAGAAAGTTCTGAGTTTATGCTGCCTCTAAATTTCTGGGTAAATATGTAAAATATTAAAAATGTTAATTTCACAGTGGAGTATATACAGTATATATATATATATATATATATATATATATATATATATATATATAGTTTCTGAGTGCAGCATCTCCAATAGAAGCAAATCTTTTCCCCCTATAGAGCTGATTATATGATTGTGATTGGCGTAGGTGAGGTGTTGCTTTCGAAATAGCTGTTATTAGTGCCAGGTTTACTTGGCCTGCATTCTGGGAATGCCTCTCCGCGCTGCTGAGGGGCTCTTCTGAGAACTGGACAGCTTTCACCCCATCTGACCAGAAGGCTGTGACGCACTCTGATATGACACCCGTGACTCACTGGTTCCCCTGTTCCTGGATATGTGAAATCTCATCCTAGGCTTCATTGCAGTTTCTGCCCTGCTCAGTGACCGCATGTCCCAATGTGTCCACACATCTGAGCTGAGACGCACAGATGGATGACAGGCAGACGAAATTCCTCCCACTTCTTCTGACATCTCTGAGGGTTGAAGCTGAGGGTGACGTTGTTCGACTTGTACTTGTTTGATGTACCTTGAAGATAAGCAAAGAGAGGAGGCCTATTGTGAAACAAACGAAGACAGAAGGGGAGAGGTAGCTGAGAATTGTTGAAACTGAATGACTGTAGAAGGAAACTTGTGTAGCTGAGATGTGGAAACATACAGTCTCACCTGGACACATAAGGATGCGTAACGTCTAAGTTCAAGGCAGTGTTGCCAGATATTAAATGTTGAAGTATTAAAATGATTGTAATGTAAATGATTGATTATAGTCTATGATGCAATTTATACCTAGAGAGCGGTTGTCAGAACAGCGGTTCTACCTGTGTGGAGTGAAGCATGTGGCATACACCACAAACCACTGTGTACATCATACCTCACCACGCGTTACACCGTGCGTTGATTGACTGTAAAGTACAGGATAAAAAAAGAAAACGGGTCGAAACTAAAAATGACAGTTACTTTCATCTATCGCTCAAAATCTGTGTTTCATGTCGTACAGAATGACACTAAAGTGTTGTAGGTTTCTAGGCAGCCTTCCAAAACTGTTGCTGTGAATGTCCTACTTTAATGAAGTGTGACAGTTTGCTTTGACCCAAGCAAAAACACAACATGGTTGCTAAGGAAAAGACGGTAGGTAAACATCCTAATCTTAGTTATAATGACACTGCTGAAGGCACAGAAATTACATTATGACCCAATTGTGAACATGATATTGGCACAGTTAGACTGAGTCTGGATTGTTGTGGGTCAGTACTGTAGGTGTTGACAGTTCACTGGACAAATGATAAAACTGACAGACAATGATTCTGCTTCGTTTTCAGTTCAGTCAGACTCCAACACACTATTTTTGTCTTTTTAACAACAACTTGTACTGCTTAAACTAGGTGCTGATTGCCATTGTATATGGTCCAAGATATGCTTGGAGGATTTGTCCACTGCCAGAGCTTCAAACTCTTTTGACTAGTATTTAATTCTATAGTGAGGTCTATGCTCTCTGTGACTGCCATGTTGGTTTGTCCAGTCATTTTAGGTTTCAGGTCGTCTCCAAGATTGGCCTAGAATTAAAGGAGCTTTGTGTCACAGTTACAGTAAATAAAACGTGACGGACATTGCAGCATGACTGTGATCAGGCTTATAAAAAAACATATAATTATCACCTGTATTAATGAGCATTGTTTTGTTGAGCCAACCATCCACTTCATCTCTCTCCTTTCTTCTTTGCTAAAGTCATAATAATGTGTTAGTCGCTTGGACATAAGCACATGGGAGAACAGTTAATCAAATAATCTCCTAAAGACAACAGTAGCTGCCTAAACACATTATAAGGTTTATTAATTGCCTTCTTCTGCTGTAGTTAAATAACGTCAATACAAAATATGACAGATTTAAAGAAAGTAGCTAAGAAAGCATTTGGGGAAAAATACAATCTACTGTCTCACAGGTTACCTCCTCCTCTGGTTGTATATCACAAGTGATTTCCCTCTCCCTTCCTATTTCATCAACACATAATCTCAGGAGCAGACAGACTAGCGCAGTGCTGCCACAGACTGCTGCCGTAGCTCTCAGCCCACAGTCAAACACTCGGCAGCATTTTAAGTCAGAAATGGCAGACATTCCACCATTCAGGGCAAAGAGGAGCAGCTTTGTTGGGAAAGCGCTCAGAGCTGAGCCGTGGGAGGTCAAATGACTGTCTAACATCTGTCAGTCATCCTCCAACGAGCCGAAACCTGATGGCACCTTGCTGGCCCCATTAGTCTGCCTCCCACATCCCCTACAGCTACAGCTGCTTTACATTTGCCAACTTTCCACAGATACATCTTTATTTGCAAAGCTGCTTACATTGTGCTCGTGTTTTCTGTGGTTTCCAGTACAAACAGAGCAGGATAGAAAGGTTGAAATGCAGGGAAAACTTGTTTTCTCAGTTGGATTCTTACTGTGAGTGATTGGATCTTACGTGAATACACTATCATCTGTACTTATGGTGACATTAAGTCCCTTTATTTAGCGTTTAAGTGAGTGTAAAAACATCTCATCAGTGGTTTATAATGTGCACACCTATCAGCACATTTAAGCATTTAGTTCCAAATAAAGAGCCTTTTGCATTTTTATGTAGTGTAACTGTCACATAGAAGTAAAATCTATGTTCGCTCTGGCAGCTCTGTCACAAGGTTCTCAGAGACCGTCTCTGGACCCTCCTAAATCATTCCTGACAGTCCCACATACTGCCAGCACTTGCATAATGTGATGGTATAGTTTCATCACATTTATTTATAATGTATTTGTTTTTCCAGACATTAGCAGACTTCCCTAAATCACATTTTCAAGTACAAACTTCTACCCTAGAAGCTTATATGGTAGAACTTTAAAATATTGTGTTAAATTACGTATGCTCTGTCATTTTATATTGCTTCCTGTTTCAGTGTCAACATTCAAAAAGCCGTTTTTTCACAGGCCTGAGATGTCCTGCAACATCTGTGCATCACATGTGTGCGATGGGATAGTCAGAGACTCACTGGGTATCACTGGGTATGAGCCTCCCTGCCTTAGTGGGGTCATTACCAAGATGAATATAGTGATTACAAGGATGAATAAGGTGTGATTATGAAGATGAATATGGCGATTAGAGCCCCTGTTACTGCAGCAGGGGCCGCTGTTTATTAGGGGGTAGAAGATGTACCTCTGCATCCACATGGGAGTTATACCTACATACCCATAAATGCAAGCACATGCGGCTGCAGCAATGACCAGACCAGGGAAGACAATTTGTGTTTGTTTGTGAGGTTACGTGACCCATCTGTGCAATATATACCTACTGGTGGTGTAATCCTGCTTATGTCTTTGACCTGAAAGGACACGAGCATACCTGACTGCGTTTGCTGTTTCGCGTTTATAGATTGCTGTGCCAGTACTGTAACAACAGCTGAGTAATGCTGTGTACTGTGTCATTGAAGCTGCTGTGCGTCCAGGGGTTAAAGACACCTCACCAGCTCTGTCCATGTGATCCTCCCCCTATTAGGGGTCCGGATAGGATATAACCATGGCAACAAAAAGAGAGCGGTTCTGATGTCCGCATGGCAACGGCTGCTGTAGGGACTGAGGATGGAGGTGGGAGGAGGAGATTGTGGGGGAGGGGAAGAAGGCGGGTTTCTGGTTTCTGACGCACTGGGTGGCTGCCTGGAAAGTTTTTAAGGATATGCCGCCCACTGACGAATCAGAAGTGGGCTTGAATCTCTCTCTCTCTCTTAAACTCTTGTTCTCTTTTGAAAAGCACCCCCTACTCAGTCAAGAGTCCTCCTGACCCCCCTGTACCCAACAAACTCCCCCTAATTCCACCCTCCCCATCCCGTAATGCAACTCCTCCATGTTTGTGTCTCATCAAACCTTTGCCTCTGTCTGTGGTCATGTTTGATCACTGTTAGATGGGTTTGTGTGTGGGCAGGTTAGACCCAGTCCATCCCTCAGGCATCAAGGAAGTCCAGCGTTGCTTTTACCTGCAGAAATGTGCTTTACAATCTGATGATATCCAATGTGAATGTAATGGCACATAACTTCGATTATGATTATCTGTGTAGCAAGATAAGCTCCATGTGGCAGTGCCAGTGACCTCACCACACATTGCAGATGAATTGCAGAATAAGTCTTTAGGGTTTCTGAAACTCAGTGCTTCTAATTATCTCCAATAATTCTTGAGCAACCGCTGTGAATGGATTTAATTTGCGTGCAGTTAAAGTCCACTCAATGACAGAAATCAAAGCAATAAAGGTCAAGATATCAAGTGTTCCTAGTACAAAGTGATGATAGATAGATTGCAAAGAGGCGTGAGTAATGCACAGACTTGTATCTATAAATATACCTATACTGCACATACCTATACAAATACACAGATGTGTCTCATTAGTTTATTTCCTTACTTTGATAAACAGAAGAGAAAGATGACAGACTGTCAATCTGTCCAGGATGTACGCTGCCTCTTCCATCTAGCATCCTCGTAACCTTTACCAGGAAAAGCGGTTAGGATAATGGATGCATGCATGGATGGATGGATGGGTGGATGGATGCATAGATGGATGGATGCATGCATGGATGGATGGATGCATAGATGGCTGGATGCATGCATGGATGGGTGGATGCATGCATGGATGGATGCATGGATGGATGGATGGGTGGATGGATGCATAGATGGATGGATGCATGCATGGATGGATGGATGCATAGATGGC
>JAUMHF010000025.1:5265498-5277758 GCA_032359275.1 Microctenopoma steveboyesi
TGGATGCATGCATGGATGGGTGAATGCATGCATGGATGGATGAATGCATGGATGGATGGATGGGTGGATGGATGCATAGATGGATGGATGCATGCATGGATGAATGGATGGGTGGATGGATGCATAGATGGATGGATGGATGCATGCATGGAAGGGTGGATGGATGCATAGATAGATGGATGGATAGGTGGATGGATGCATAGATGGATGGATGGATGCATGCATGGATGGATGGGTGGGTGGATAGATGCATAGCTGGATGGAAGGATGCATGCATGGATGGATGGATGGGTGGATGGATGCATAGATGGATGGATGGATGCATGGATGGATTGATGGGTGGATGGATGCATAGATGGATGGGTGGATGGATGCATAGATGGATGGATGGATGCATGGATGAATGGATGGGTGGATTGATGCATAGATGGATGGATAGATGCATGAATGGATGGATGGGTGGGTGGATGGATGATGAAATGCACCTGATGATACCAGTGTGGTTGCTTTATTGCTGACAGTCACACAGAGGCAAGCTACGACACTGTCAGTTATCTCACAAGACAGCTCAATAATCCATTTCACACACTTAGGTAGGGAAGTTAGGCTAAAATATGAGCTTCAGTATCTCTGTTGTACCTATCTTGTCCTTCCTTGCTTTGGATGCAGCTACTGCAATCATATACTGAGATAGCAGAGCTGTGGGGGTGGAACAGCAAAATGAAGATTAAGTGAGAGTCAGGCAGGGAGAAATGAGATGTAGTTGCATTCAAACTTAAAGAAAGTCTTCAGCTACTAGCCAGAAAACTGTCGTCCAAAAGAAAAATGGCAGGAGAGAAAATGAGGGGTTTTTTCAAGTCCTGTCTACGTGTCAGAAGCTAGTGGTCGTGCTTGTGGTATCAGTAGCGTTAGAAAAGCCTCCTGAACTGCACTACCTCTTCTAACCAGTCAACACCCAAACCTTGGCAGACTTCCATGTTAAGCATAACTGCACCTCAGCTGGACTTGGTCCAAAGCCTTGGACCTACTCTGTGTGAGGATCAGCAGGGGAAAAGCTACTTTTTAAATACACAAAAAAAGACTAACACTGCGACATCACCAGTCCTGAAATATCCTGGGTCTGAAAATGGGCTTGACGATGACCGGATTGCTCCCTCAGGAGTAGATCTAAAGCCCTATTGTGGATAGAAACTATAAATCAAGATCCACCCACTCCCCTTTCTCTTTGCCACAACAAACCCCTTCTCTCCAATGCACTCCACTCCTGAGTGCTCTGTCTCTCCAGGCTGTGCGATAATGAAGTGCTTTATGGCAGCAGAGGACAGGGGGGACACAGGGAGCATGGGGTCAGCCCATAGCTCATTTCCATTATGGGGGGTCTTAGAGACTGGGCTAAGTGAGTATGGCTGGACAACCGAACCTAAAACGCACGTTCACACACATCAGTCCCAGCGGAGGGGTCTGAGATGGTTTGGTGATATGGTTCACCCCCAGCAGAGAATCTGTGGATGATCTGTTCCCTCTTTTAAATATTTAATTACCAGCAAATCATTTCCACTGTCAGGCTGAGTGGGTTAGTTGTCTGGTTTTCAACAAAAACCTAAATCTTCTTCTTATTGAAAGTTTAAGGGTCGGAGGGTTTTATTTTTCATTTGCTGTGTTGAATCATTCTTAGATCTTGTATCTTCCAAACTAAAGCATGATAGAGATGAGCATTAATAGCATTAGCATGCTAATGTCAGCATTTATCTAAAATCACTACAGAATTGGTTCCCCTTACCCTCCCTGGAAGACATTGCTGGCAAGCAGTGTCTTAAGAGAGCAAGGACAACTGCTTCAAACCCCTCACCCCCAGGGCAACACCTGTGTAACCTCTTGCCCTGAGGCAGGAGGCACAGGTGTCTAACAACAGGAGTAATGGACTTTAAAACAGCTTCTTTCCTTGGGTAAGAATAAAATCTAATTATTTTAGAGTAACGTGATGCTCTTTGAAGAAATGTAGCTAATAGGGACATGGACAGGGACACTTTGACATCTCGACAGAAATTAGGGTGGAACCGGGAAGTAAACCAGTATCCTTGATATTCATTAATACTCTTATTATACCCAGTAAAGATGTATTTGTGCCAAGAAATCATAATTGTGCATCAATGAAGCTGCAACTTTGGAACTATTTCTCACAAATGTTTTACTCAGGGGGTCCCCCTGCTAAAGCTGCTAATGTCCAAACACCTCTTTCCACACCCTAGCCTCACTCTCACACGTGGGAAGGCCTCTGAATTGAAAATGTCATTATAAAACATTTACCAGCCTGCTAAGTTTACATGTCTTACAAGAAAAGGATCGTTTGGAGCGGTTAAGTGTCACATAAATCTTTAAGCACGCTAATTGAAGTGGTTCCCCCAAAAGGCCACTTTCCACAGCTGCTATTACAAATCGCACAACTGCGGATGGGACGGCCAGCTGCAAAACCAAGTCTTACACCCACTTGATAACATTGTTAAGACACACACATGGTGCTCTGTGGGCTGCTGCTGCTGCTGCTGCCAGTTTGCTCAGACAGCTCCACCGGGAGTGTACAATGTAGTCGTATGTAAACACAAGTCATCTTTCAGTGTAATATGCTCTGAGAGGAAGCACGGGTGCATTCTCCTCTACCCCCTTCCTCCTCTCCTCCAATGGATATGCAACTTTTCTAAAGCTTATTTAAGCAGGCAAGTCCAACAGGAGCATATTGTTATTTCCAGCAGCAGCCTTGGGGAGTAGTTGCAGGAGGCAGCGGGGTTACACCTACAGTATGCACACGCTCAGATCTGAAAGCTTGTGCACCAAAGCTAGCTACCGAAACATCTCCACCAAAGCTTCAGAGGATTACATGCTTTGAGCTTTATGCTATTGTGCTAGTTAGCAGAGATCACCTTCCAGCTGACGGGAATAAGCCCAACTCTAATCTTCAGTGTGCCACAAAGAGATGAACTTTATACCATGTATCAGAGCATCCAAACTGTGCAGGTCTGTTAGACTCTGGAGGGCTGTTTCGTGGCTCAGCAATTACAGAGGCACGAACTGTGACACTGAAACTTGATGTATTCCACCTCCCATTTCGTCTTCCCTGCCTGTCCTTCAAAAGCTCTCAATTCCCTGTCTTTCCTATATTTATCTCTCCTTCCCTTTCCCATTACATTGTCTCTCTCCCTGCTTTTTATCTCTCCTTCTCTCTTATTGAAGAAAATCATATGGGATATAATACAATGGGCCAGAGCTGAGACAGCAGGAGAAAAGAGTGACACATTGGATTGTCTCTTTTCATGCAGAGGTTCCCTCATGTTTTCCAAGTTGGTGAATAGTGTTAGTGTGAGTGTTATGAAAACTTATTTGATTACATCATTTTATTTTCTCATCTTCTTTTGCAACAGTTTAACAACTGGGGCCAACTCCCAACATTAGCTTGGCAGCAGCTGATTGACTGATGCTTTTTTTCTGCTGATATTATGGAAATTATGTTAACATTTGTCCTACAGTAGAGTACTACAGAATTTGACATTTCTTCCACTACATTCTTTCACAAACACTGCACACAGGTGGAACAGCAGATGGAGGACGTGCTGATGGCTCTTTATTCTCTCCAACTGTTTGTGCTGCATGTAGGCCATTCACAAATTAATAACCACACCTTCTGTCCCCATTGTGCTTCACCATCTCATCGACAACATCTGGATCCACCTGTCTGCCGAATTTGAGGATACCTAGAGGGAGAGGAGAGGCAGTAGTTAATGCAATGCTAATTTGGCCCAATCAAACACCTTGACATCTGCCTTCACAGTGCAGCAGCAGGTCACAGGTAATGGCCACATTATGTGTGCCTCCTCCATCATGTGACCTCATCAGCACCAAAAATCCACAGAGAGGATGCATGCAGAGGAAAGGAGATGGGAGGAAGCAGGAGGAAGGGGAGAGGGAAGCCAACACGTTCTGGATGGACAGAGTAGCTGGAAGGCAAGGTGTCAGCCAAATAGATGAGCATTAAGAGATGAAGTTCCCTGTGCACAGCACTTGGAGCAGCTCCAGGTCGCACCAGCTGCGCTGCTCTTGTTTACAAGCCGCTACCTGCTGCCATAGAGGCCTGGTGCTCAGGTCTGCTTTCTGAAGAGCATCTTCTGTGTGAGAGCCACAGACAGTCCACTGATATGAACCACTTTGACACTATCAGCGCTATTAGTGAACCAGAAGCTTTGTTTTGTGAGTTAATAAAAGGTATAAAGCTGTAATTAACAGCTAAATACCTATCATCCTAAAGCCCAGGGTTATGTCTTGAAGTCTTGTTTTCTCAAAACAATTTGACTTATTAATCCATTGATTGTTCCAGCTGTAAAGCGTTTGCATATGCACGGTTTGTCTGGTGGACACATTGAATTGAATTTGCTCTCTGTTTTGTCCCCAACAGGAACCTTCAAAGGAATGTGTAAACAGATAGACCACTTTCCAGAGGAAACAGATTATGAAGCGGACCCATCAGAGTACTTCTTACGTAAGTACATTGTGTCATGTGCAGAAATTATTCTTTATGTGCCTTTTTACTGCTCAAATCTCTTGAAAGATTCAAGATTTAAGATTCAAAACACTTTATTAATCCCAGAGGGAAATTGTTTAAAAAGTCACCACAAGAAAACACCACATTAAGCTTTTTTTCAGCCCGGTGCTAGTAACTGCTCTTGGCCTATGTGTCACTGCTGTCTCCGCCTGCTTTTAGCACAAGACTGGCCAGGCTGAGCCCTGCCAAGCAGCTCGTCTGTTTTTACTGCTTGGCTGTGTGTAACATAACGTGCAGTGTTACAGTCGGCTGTGTACCCTGTAAACACAGTCCATTGATTTCTGCTCTCTTTTCCTTTGTGCAAGCAAGACAGAGATGCTTGTCAGACTCATTTGCCCACTAATCCTAAAAATCACAACAATGACTTGGACTTTATAATATACTGTTAGTATTGTTTCTTCTCTCCTCTCATGGGCCACTCATTGTGTTTGCTGATGTTTGCACGTTGCATATACCATGGTCGTGAAGGTGGTCAAAGGGCAACATCTTGAGCTTAAAAGATGTTGATTTTGTTGTTTTTGATGTAGCCATAGACCAAACACTTTAATTTACTTGTTCGAATGAATTATAATCATCAGATGTTTCTATGGTTACTACTCTGCTACAGTGTAGCCAGCTGGATGGAGATAGCAGTTTCTATGGTCACTGTCACGGTGTAGCAACAGATGCAAGTTAAAAATGTTTCCATGGTTACAGCTCAGCTTCTTTGTAATGCAATTAACATAAATCTGAAATGTGCAGTATATAAATAATAGAAGCATTTTAGCTACACTCAGTTTTAAAATGAGACAATGGGTGGATTATTGAACAGGCACAGGACCAGGGATCAAAGGGTCAGAGGGCCCCTGGGACAGAGCATCTGTCTAAAGTGACTGAAAAAATATGAAAATATGTAAAAAGTCAATCAGATAACTACAGAGATAAACAGAGACACACAACACAACTACAAAAAGGCTCACTGTGATAGCAGAGGGAAACAGGCTACAGAAAGAGACACAGAGGGGCAGAGTGACCATGAAGATACTCAAACACACAAATCTCACCATTGCCATCACAAGATACAAATCAGCACAAGGAGACACAAAATGTCTAAAAAGACATCTCCTTGAATCTGTAGCTTTTGCTCTTATATGTATGATGATATGTCTGAGCGCATACCGTTGTCTCATAATCCGTTTTTTTTGGCATTGACAAGAAGTAAAATGTAGCTAATATTTCTGCTGTTCTGGTCGAGACAGCCAGATTTCCTTTTTGCTTTGGACATATTGTCTTTTGTAAGGCAGTCTGTTAAAACAGCTTTGATGAAGAAACTTTTTGGAGAGCACCTTTGGTGGATGGAACAAAGCTGAACAACTGATCTGGACAATTTAGCAGTTTCCTCTGGATAATCTAGTCATTGCTCAGCAACTGATACAGTATGCTAAATAAATACACAGCAACTCTGTGTTGTTTCAACTATTTTGATGCTCAATTAGCTTTTTTTAATGAAGGGTTGCTTTCATTCGAGAGGCTTGGTGTAAGAGCTGGGTGGAAAAGGAGACGCCCACCTCACTGTAGGCCGACTGCTTGTAAAACCATAATGCCTCCCTTTTGTTTCTATTGAGTATTGAGTAATGCACCTAAAATATTCTAGTACATTCTAGTACCAGTTAACACTTAAGGATGGGTGTATCGATCGATACTGCGGTATCAATACTTTGACACACACTCTCTTTACTTTTTAAAACTTTGCAATATCACTATGCTAAACCAGCTCAGGTGTATTTCAGAAGGCGTTACGTGTTACATTATGGCAGCCTATCAGATGTCAGGGCCAAAAGCTCACTGCGCAGCTCAGAGGGAGCACAGACAGCAGCACCGCGGCAGCACAGACATCAGAGAGAGGAAAAAGAAGCGTAGGGTGTGGTCTCACCAACGACCAAAGGTAATGCCATGTGCTCACTCTGCAATAAAGTGGTGCCACATGACATTTGCAACCTTCAGTCATTTGAAGACAAAGCACCCTGACAATCAATGTCAATTTAAGAAATTGTATTAATTTTCTATTGAATGATAATAAAATAAATCAATGAATAAAAAATTATAAAAATAAATATTATTTAAACTATTGTAAAAAAGTTTTTGGCTTCATGTTAACAAAATAATTATGGATCCCATCCCTACCAGTAACTTAATTTTGCGAAATAAGTAAAAATGACATGGTTCAAAACCCCAGATTTAAAATACAACAGTTACATTTTTATTAGTTTAGTATTTTCTTGTCATATTTCATAATATGCTACATTAGCTGCTAACGTTAGCACTAACACTGTCATATCCCATAAACACAGCAATGTCCTGAGTTCCATGTGACCCCTGATGTGGTCCCATTTCCAGCCACAGCCTGCAGTGGTTTAAAACTAGAAGTCACAAAGTGTCCGTCCCTTCGTCTCCGTCAGCGGGGACAGTAATTGAGGCTTCTCAGACAGCCGAGCGCTGCGTGTCAGTGGTAGAGATTAAGCCGAGCCAAGTAGGCAGTGTTTGACTCAGTGCTCTGAGCAGTTGTTCCCGTTCATATGTGCCACAGAGAACAGTTATGATAACAGCTCTGGTAATGATTATAACAAAGCTGGAGCTTCAGCAAAGGCAGATCAGTCTCATAATGAGGCGTCTCTCGGGCGGGGTGTGGTGGGGGGCGTTAGAGGCCCTCTCTAGCCCTCTGACCACTGACACTCGCCTATACGTGGGTGTGAGTGAGTGTTAACCTCTTCCCAGGCTGTGATTGGAGGAGAAGGCCACAGTGCTCCCAGTGGCTTGCCAATTAGGACACTCACATCCATAAATATTTCAGCCTCCTTCTTATATAGGTCAGGCCTCTCTCACTCACTGTCTCTCTCGCTCTCTCTCTGCCTCTCTTTACCCTCACACCCATAATATTTCATGTCGGGTTGTGCAGCGCCGATTGTTATGTCTCTGACTATTGACAGCAGCTAGGTTGGGGCCCCTGTATAAAACGCATTTTTATATCTGTCCATTCCCATTTCACAGACACACACCTGGTATTTCTATAGTGATGAGTTTCGCGGCGCCTGTGGGTGGCCAAAAACAGAGAAAAGCTGCTTCAGCTCACACATGCAGGCGAGAGAGTGGGGGGATAGTTATGCAACAGACATGATGTCAGTTCAGGTGAAGGCTAGGCGGAAGTGACATCACCGGGGCGCTCGCCGGTCCAAAATCAAGGGGACACGCCGATGATGTCATCAGACGGCGTAGTGAGGAGGAGGGAGAAATTTGGTGATGTGGTTGCCGAGCAGAAAACAGACAAATCTGACTATATTCTGCTAAACATGCACCCCCGCTCCATCACACAAACACACGAAGATCTGCTTTTTTTGTGTGTGTGCGCGTGAGCGTACCCATATAAACACACCGCGTATCAGTAGCTTCCGGGTGTGTGCGTCTGTGTGAGTGCGCGTGGGTGTGTGTGTGTGTGTTTGTTATGCGAGTCCTCTGCTCTCCCAATAGCAAGACAGTTTGCACATCCACACGGGGTTATATAAGCCAGCTGAGGCACACTAAAGCGCCAGTGGGTTTTTAGATCATGCTGTGTCGGAGCTCCCATCATCCATTGCTCTACTGGGCACTAAGCAGATGAGGGAGAAGAAAGAGGGGAAGAAAACGCCCAGTTATGCAAGCTACTAATACAGAACTAATACTGAAAGACAACTATTCACTATAGCGAGAAGTCCATGTGATGGGAGGAGAGAAAGTGTGTGTCTGATTCACATGGATATGCTGGTGTTGGAACTTCGTCAACACATGTTAACGTTTGTCAGTGGGGGAATTATTTTATATATAGGGCTGAATCTATTTACTAGGTCAATGAAACGTGGCATTTTTGGCTGATTAACTTTGTGCTTTAGTGTGATTTGTTGATACTAATAATGTTTTGACAGTAAATGCTGAGGAAATGTATGTTAATAATCAGTTTATATTTCTAAATCTGTAATGCAACATTTAATGCTATTAATCAGCTATAACCAGTTTTAATGCAAACACTGAGTGTAAACATGTAAGTGTATACATGTTGGTAGGTCAACTTACTGTACTATTAGTTTTTTGCTGCTTGCAAAATTAAAATAAAATATATTCTAATGTATTATATTAAAAATATAACTTCATTGTTTCCAAAAGTGTTTTATCATAATATTTTGTGTCATACATTTCATTAATTAGCATCTTAGCAACATTAGCATCTCTTTTCATTGTAAAAAACAATACAGTTAAGTTTACTACATGAAATTAGGGCACAGCAGTGGTCTTCCACGATTCATTCACAGTGACCCACTTGTAAGTAGTTTCAGCATGTGAACATGTCAGTAAAGAATAATGCAGAAATGAAAGACTTTACCCGCTCAATTAACCTTCGTATTAACGTTCCCTGGTGGTTTTACACTAAACCAGCATGCCTCTGGTGTTTGCATGCGTTGGTACTCGCTGATTGGCGACATTGATGACAAAGCCTGTGTCACCCTGGGGCCTTGCAGCGGACTGGACTCTGGCTTTGCTGTTGCCCAATAAAATCAATGGGTCTGGGGCAGCACACGCAGGAGCTTGTAGGGCAGAGTGGAGGGTGACAAAACTACTGGCTTTCTCAACCAGTGCAGAGTCTCTAGTGTGTACAGCTCGTCTAGAAAAGCTGTAATGTGTTCACACAAGCTGAATGTGACTTAGGTGTAGTCAGAAAGGTAAATTTGGTGTTAAATATTGACCAAGGGGATCTTCCAAAAAAAAAAAAAAAAAAAAGGAATCCGCTCTAAAACAGTACATACAGCACACATGTGTGGGCCAAATTAACAGCCAATCATTTTTGTCCTGGTTTAGTGCTTAGTGAGTGAGTGCTAGCAGTCTAACTTTACCTTATTGACAGGAAATACAGAGGCAGCGCAGCTAGTGAAACACAGAGATGAGAGTCTTCATCCTAAAGCACGATTAGAAGATACGGGACAAGAGGTGGTGCTGGGTTGTGATATACTTCCTTTTTTATCTCCAAACGTTAAACAGCAAAGAGTCGGCTTTGCGCTGCTTTCTCAGCCGTTCTCATTGTGAAATCTAAATGAGAACAGTTGTAGCACTGAAAGCCAGAGGGAAAGCTGGTGCAAATGAAACCAAAAACAAAATGACCTCTAGCTGCCACAGCATAAAGAAGAAACAGCTGCTTCACACAATGTATGGCTCCATAAATGAATTCTATAAATCATCTAGAAGTGTTTTGTGAGCATATTTCTAGGTCACGAACTGTAAACAAAATTCCTCCACTGACATACTTTAGAGGGAAAAAGCACTGTGTGTTTTTGTTTCTCTCTTTGGTTTCTCAGTAATGTAGAAGACAGTTAGACAAATAATAATCACCCTGAATGAGTATTTTAAACCCTTTAATGCAATTATTATAGGCAACTGGCCGCTGTACATCCTAATGTCATCATCATATAAAATCTACGTAAAGTGTTTTCTTCATGGTCATGCTAAGGTCTGACAGGGCTGTCATGCAGACATCCGGGCATGATCTGTAGAGACATGAGAGGTGGAGTGGAGTGGAGGGTAATTGCTGTAATTGAAATGTGTTCTGTGGAGGAACCTTTAATTGTCTGAGCGTGAGGGGAGATCTTCTACAGTGTTCCCCTGACCCCTCTGTGTGTGATGACATGTTAATATGACGAAGCAGTATTCGGTGAAGGAAATGCTGGGCTGTTATGGCAGCTGCGTGCGTGTGTATGTGTGTGTGTGTGTTTGCGCAAAGCATCTCATCTTCAGGCTGTGGATCACAGAAAGTGTGTGCTGGTTTCAGCTACTTAGATGCAATTGGAATTAGAGCAAGTAATTAAGTAACAATTATTTGAAATGTACATTAGAAAAACACTCATTCTGAATCTGTAGAATTTTTTTCCTTGAAAATAAAAAACAAAAAAAACTATTTCTGCATGCAGCACCAGCTGTTACCACTTTACCAAATAGTGAAACTTAAACTGAGACATTTAAACGTAGTAGTAATGATCATTGTACTGTCTAATACAGTACAAGTACCACTGGTCTTTCAGGGATGTTTGTGCATGTTGGATGCTGTTAGATGGGAGGAGGAGGAAAAAGGGTGGTTTAGGCAGGAGAAAGATGCTGCAGGGGCTTAGTACCGAGGAGAAGGGGAAGAGGGTGAGAAGGTGTGGAGGAGATTAATAATTGTTTGTAGTATTAAATCAATGTGCGCTGAGGCACCTGATTATCATGACCCTGTGCTGCACATCAGCATATTCAGGGCTGGCGGAGGCTGATCAGGGCCCATGCTAATTTCTACTCAGCGCTGTCAATGGCAGAAAGACTGAGAGGAAGAAAAGGAAAGAAGGTGCAAAAGAGGATGGTGATGTTTATTTTTTATGATCACATACACAGTTCATATATGCAGTTTCAGTGACTTGTATTTTTATGTTAAAAAGTGTTAATCTTTTATTTTCATCAATCAACAAAATGCAGTGAATGAACAAAAGAGAAATCTAAATCAATTTAATATTTGGTGTGAGCACCGTTTGAGTTCCTCTAGGTACACTTCCACGCGGCTTGTTCCAAACATCTTGGAGAACTAACCACAGTTCCTGTGGATGAAGGCTTCCTCACAACCTTCTGTTTCTTCATGTAACCCCAGACAAAGTCGGTGATGCTGGCATCAGGCTCTGTGGGCTCTTACCATCACTTTCAGCTCGTGTTCTTCTTTACGATGAAGATAGCTCTTTATGACTTGGGCTGTGTGTTTGGGGTCGTTGTCCTGCTGCAGAATAAATTTGAGGCCAATCATAAACCTCCCTGATGGTACTGCATGATGGATAAGTATGTTTCTGCAATTCCCAGCATTGAGAACACCATAAATTCTGACCAAAACTCCATTTGCAGAAACTGTCTTAGTAGCAGAGTTTGAATGTTCTTCACCCAGTTTTAAGCCTTTTACACAGCTGTTTCTGTTTCAGTTAATGACTGTGTTTCAACATTGATGATCATTAGCACGTGATTGATCATACACCTGAATATAATCCTACCTATAAGAATTGATGCTGGTTTGAAGGCAAAAATATTGATTTCCTTTTGTTTGCTTACATTGCATTTTGTAATTGATAATTATTTATATTTCTGAAAGTACTGTATAATATATATATAACTTTTGGACCCAGGGTTTGAGGAGGACGAGCTGCTCTAGGAGCCCATCTCATTAAGTTGTTGGTCAGGCAATGCTGAGGAGTGCCAGCGCTCAGTCTCCAGCCTGAGCTGCTACCATGCCAATCGATACACACAGTATCCGCTCACACCCTGCGTTTCTGTGAGGCAGGTTGGCACGCATGCCGGCAGAATGGCAGGCTCAGGCGGGGCTAACCAGCCTCCACCAGCCATTACTGTGGGCAGAGTGACACCAGCTATGGGTGCATGCCCTCATAGTGAACTGACCTGGAGAAAATACAAAATGCATCCAGACATGAAGGTATCAACTCTGTCATCTAACTTTAAATTTCCACAATGATGAACTACTACTTATATAATTACTGATATAAAGAGAAATGTCCTCACTGTATTTTATTCAGATTCAGATTCAGATTCAGATTTATTTGTCACGTGCACAATCATACACAGTACAATATGCAGTGAAATGCTT
>JAUMHF010000025.1:5277858-5313462 GCA_032359275.1 Microctenopoma steveboyesi
TGAACACCGGTGCTAGCTGATCAGCGCAGGCTTTGAGGATGCGACCTGAGATGCCGTCTGGTCCAGCTGCTTTCCTGATGTTCATGATGTTATTGTGACATTCATCCTCACTTTACTTTTTACTACTTTTTCTACTTTCCAAAATATCTGATATTTACTTTGCTTCTGCCGCGGTGTGTATATGAAGGATTAGAGAAACCAAATTACCCAGTAAAATCAAAGTAGATGAGATTTCTTCCATCTGGGGAGAGTAAACCTGTGTGACAATTTTTATTTGGTGAAAGAGGTGGTAAACAGACAAGTGTCATCACAAAGAAACAATATAAATAGAAATCAGAGACTAAGAAAAACAAGAACTGGGTTTCGGTCCCTGTCCCATTTTTTCTTAACTCGAGTGAAGTTGCTGCAGCGTCGTATGATTTAATGTTTGCCAGTCAGTTAGTGACTAATATTAAAACAAAAACTCTGGAAGGGATGTTAAACACACATTTTTTTCTTGCACTCTATATAAAATGTAGTTTTGAGTGCTTCCATTAAATGTAGAAAAAAACAGTGTTTTACTCTTTCTAAAGAAAATGTGGAAAAAAACTGAAGATGCATGGCCCTCTATGTAACATCAAATGAAATCAAAGCGGCGGCCTGGGTGTTTATCGTGGGGCTCCCGAGAGCACCTTTTCATGCAGGCTGAGGCGAGAGCTTCAGAAACATAGGACTCCTCAGAGGTCGTCGCTGTTGTCAGCTATTAGCACAGGGGTCAAAGCTGTCATTTGGACAGGGGTTGTTGTTTTTCCAGCAGCCGGAGTTTGATGCTGTTTTGCCACACAGGAGAGTCGCCACGTACACTCTCTCCCAGGACCGTAACCATCCCAGCAGCTCCCTGTCAGAATAATGTCACCCTGGCTGAGATAATCAGCATTCACCGGCCCTCCCTGATACACTGTGAAGCTGTAACAGATGTACAGTTAATGAGTATCACAGTTGTTTATAGAAGATGAAGACGTGATGACAATGGCAATTCAGTCTTCAACTAAATGTGTAATCACACGCAGCAGGACTAAAGCTGGACCAGCCCAAATGTGCCCTCGTTTATTCATATTTATGTATAAAACTAGTTTAATTATATTACCTCATAGATACAGCAAAGATTACAGTATAATACCAGTCACTGGTAATGTTTGTAACAAGATCTTCAACTCAATATAGAAACAAGTTGTGTCCTTTTTCCTATACTAACGTCCACGTCCGTAGCAGAGACTAGTCCCTGTCTATCTGTCATACTGCCAGTCTCTCTCTCTGCCTCCCCCCCGGGGCGCTGCTGTGCTTTAACATCCATCCAGGCAGGATCCAAGAGTCAGCCAAGCCTTAAAAGTTGGCTGTTTTTAAATAGGTTGACTTTTTGGTTAGCTATAACCAGACACACTGCCTAGGGACATAATTATTGCCCCCCTTTACTGCAGGCAGCCCGCTGCCTGGAGACACACCCATCAGGTTTTATACGTACGCTACTGTATGTGTGCACTGACACACTGCGTTACACCGGATCCTGGCATAATCTGCAGGGGCTATAGAGCCTTATCTTCTGAGGTAGTGCATGGTCAGAAACCCAGGGGCATGTAGGCCCACCAATCCCAGTGCATGCTGGGAGGTCAGCATGAAGGTCACTGCACTTTGCAGTGCTGCTACATATTAATGTTAGTAAAAAACCTTAGCTTTATCTTTTTAGCTCTTTTATCTTTGCATGTGATGTTTGGTTGTATCTTTCAAGGTAGTTATTGCTGACAACCGTTTTAGAAATGGTCCAAGATAATGCTTTTTTTTACTTCCACTACTTTCAACAGAGGAAACTTTTTGTAGTGCAGCAGCATTTAGACAATCGTGGGTCAGTATCCCACAGGTATGACCCATTACACCACTGGTAGGAAAACGTTAGATGTGCAGAATGAAAGCAAATGATGGCTCACAGAAGGCTTTAGTCATTGGTTGCTGATATGATTTAAACATAAATAAATAAAAAGGCAGTCACTTCAATGAGTTTTAAAAGACACATGGATAAACTTCTATATGTCTCTATTTACCAAATGGATGCTTAACAGTGGTACCCTTCTCTACATTAGCCTGCAACCAAACCTCCCTGATGTTTTTTCAACTTCTATTTCACCTTGAGATCCCACACTGGTAAATTGTCGACAATCAATAAATTGGGCTGGTCCGCTGTCCCTCTCTTGTCTTTGCAAATGAAGCAGATGGATGAAAGAAGGCCCTAGTGACCTCTCTCAGGTAATGTGCTGCGAACGATCATGTCAATACCTCCAGGGTTCAACGGGATGGAGGGAATGAGGCAGAGATTGGGGAATTTAACAGAAAAGCAATGCATTTAGTGCAGGACACAGTAGCAGGGGTCAACTCTCAGGACCACTTAATATTTAATCAACCCACCTCACTGGTAACTCTAGACCCCTCTGGTTGAGCAAGGAGACAAATGGGAGAGGGAGGAGAAAGGGAGAAAGACAAGGTGAGGGCAAGATGTCACTTTATCTTTCTAATTGCCTTGTGCTTTGACTGAGTGTGAATTAAGTGTGAGAGAGATGAAGAAGAAAAAAAGAAAGAAAAGATAAGATGGTGGACGTTTGCCGGGTGACAAAGATGGCGGGACTGGCCATGTGCGGCAGACAGAGACGGATAGATGGAAGAAGACAGTGAATTACAGCATTAAGTCTTATTCATCACACGCGCTCGGTGGACGGGATGTTTCAGCCAAGGTTAAAGGGAAAGATTAGCACATTATAATGCTGAGCGATAACATGATGATTACAGGTGGGACATGGAGCAGAGACATTACGGTGTGAGGTCAAAAATACATTCATAGAGGTGTTCGCTAATGATGCACAATGACCTTAGTACTAGTAGTAAAGACATTGTGCAGAGCTGCATGTCAACGGAGCTGATTGACAACATGAGGCTCAGAGGTGAGATCACAATGATGATGTCTGCCTTACAACAAAAGGAGTACCGACAGCCTCTCTCTCAGTTCCTTCTAGCAATAAAAAAAGAAAAAGACACAATCACAACATAGGTGCAGTAAAAAGATCTGGACCCACAGGTGTGGTAGATAATGAATAATGGTACTATTTTTCATTAGAAGTGCGTATGGCGCTATGGAACCCTGACAACTTTTGGCACATTATATGGAGAATGATGGATTAACACCCGTAACACAAAGTATGATGCAGTGGCAGCACACAGAACCTCATCAGACGATGGTCTTTCCTTAGTTATGGTTGAGAGCCCAGCGGACAGTGAGCGATGAGCGTCCAGCGTCCATAACCACCGGTTGGCACTCTGCTCCGGTGCTGCTGTTGACTTCTACCTGTCATCTCGCTTAAGGACTCGGGGAGGGCTTTCCCACAGTGCAGAACACTAACCTTGATGCCTTAAGATGCTGGGGGGTAAGGGATAAGTGAATCCCTGATAGGGACATGGGTGTCAGGGGAGGGGAGCGGTGAATGGCAGCTGGTAGGCAAGCAGATGGTCCGCCAGGAAACCCAGCGGATCCCCGCGGAGGTGCAGGCACTTGAGTTCAGCACAGAGCCACCCAACTTGGTGTCAGCACTTTGGGGAGAAGCTGGGAGAAGGGCTGAGGCAGCAGCTACATGGGGAGATGAGGTGAAATGGTGAAAATTTAACCAGCCTGATGAAAGGTTTAAGTGTGAATGTTAAACAAGAGAGAGGGTGAAAGTCAGAAAGGCCGAATGATGGCAGGAGGAAGGGAAGTTTCTGTGACATCATGGCTCAAACAACAATCTACCTGACACCTCAGGGTGCCGCACAACTTTTTTTTTTACCCTCGCTTGACCTCATAGTAGCATCATATTCCTCTCTGAGTTTGTGCGTCTTAATAACTAACTGCAAAGTCGCCGTTTGTTCTCAAGGACGCGGGCTACATCCCTCTGCACTGCGGCCTGGCTGCTATACATGCCAGAGCGCTGTAACACTTCTGTTGACTGCCATTCACATAATGCTACATAAACTACTCAGCTGGCTTTGTGGTCTGCAGAGATGAGTGCTGAGAGAGAGGGAGAGACAAGTGGTGTGATTACGTAAGGTTGGATAACAGGCTCACTGTGGGGATACACGCTCACTAGTGTTGATGGAGTCTTTCACAGGCCTGATGGGGTGTTGATTAGGATGTGCTCACAAACAAGGAGCAGATGTTGAAATGGATTCTAATGTGCTTTTCTGTCTTTGTTTCTCGCTCTATCTGCTTCATGCTCCTCACCGCTTTCATCCGTGCCATTTCCCAATCTTTCTTCATCCCCTCTCTTCTCTGTGTGAACACCCAATCACATCCCATTCCCCTCTCGCCACCTTCCAACCTTTCTCCTCCTCACCGCTGATTCTCAGGTGCGGTGCGAGCCTCCAGCATCTTCCCCATCCTCAGTGTCATCCTGCTCTTCATGGGAGGCCTGTGTATAGCTGCCAGTGAGTTCTACAAGTCACGTCACAACATCATCCTCAGTGCGGGGATCTTCTTTGTGTCTGCAGGTGAGTCCAATACCCACTTATTGACACAACTGGGCTTTTTTGTTTTGGGCAGAGTTTGTTGTACTCGATGAACTCAACTCAATTTGTGTTCTATGGTTGATATGTGACTTTAAAGGCATAGGTCAAAATTTTGGGAACTACACTACACTATATTGTCTTGTGTTACTTTTTCTCCTTTTGTCTTCTTTTTCCTGTTGCTAGGCTCAAAATCACCCATTGGGACTTTTCTAAAAATATGGTGTCCCACTTTCCCTAAGATCCATCTTCCCAGATATACCATGTCAAGCGTTTCTCTGTGTGCCTAAAGAAACGGGTTAAAACATACAATTTACTTATTTTATTCTCTACCTCAAATTATCTGCATCAACCTGAGGTTCCCCAGCATGGTGCTGCAGGGCAAAGATTAGGAGGCTGGGCAGGATTGGAATCAGTGCTCTTAACGTGTTTTGGTCCAGAACGTTAGGTTAAGCATTCAGTGAGAATCATCCTGAATCATATTTTGTATCTTGTTTTCTTCTTCTCTTCCCCCTGTGATATCCCTCCCCTTCCCTCACCTTCCCTCCAACATAACACCCAACCCACACCTACCAAACGTTTAGGCCTGAGTAACATCATTGGGATCATCGTCTACATATCAGCCAACGCGGGGGATCCTTCAAAAAGCGACTCAAAGAAGAACAGCTACTCATACGGCTGGTCCTTCTACTTTGGTGCCCTCTCTTTCATCATGGCTGAGATGGTGGGTGTTTTGGCCGTGCACATGTTCATCGACCGCCATCGACAGCTCCGGATAGGGGCACGAGCAGCCGACTACCTCCAAGGATCGGCCATAACGCGGATCCCCAGCTACCGTTACCGCTACAGACGCCGCTCCCGCTCCTCCTCCCGCTCCACAGATCCATCACACTCCCGTGACGCCTCACCAGTGGGCCTCAAGGGCTTCAGCGCACTGCCATCCACAGAGATCTCCATGTACACGCTGCCCCGGGACACCCTCAAGTCCTCTGGCACACCCACCGCCACCTACAACTCTGAGAGGGACCACAACTTCCTGCAGGTCCACAACTGCATCCAGAAGGACCTGAAAGACTCGAGCCACACTAACACAGCGAATCGCCGCACTACGCCAGTATGAGGGAGGCCAGACCAGGCCCGAGGAAAGCGAAAGAGGCCAGGAGGGACGGGAACAGTGCGCCTCTGCAGCAGATGAATTTCCATGTTTGTAGACATTTGTTCTTTTTGTTCAGCTGCATGACTTTTCCATTACCACTGCTGGGAGAGTTTCAACAAGTCTGCTGCGTCCCTGGATCAAACATGGGCCAGATTGTCCCAGGAGAGTGAGATCTGTCTTTTTTGCGCAGGGTTTGTTTAAGAGCTCTGGGACACTGAAAGGGCGGGTGGAGGGGTGGGGGGGTCATTCATGAGCTAAAGAACTGATTTCATCGCCCTTTGGTTTGACAGTTTCACCCCATAGTTTGGTTGGAGCAACTGGTCTAGCTCCCCCTCAGCCAGCCACCGTCCAGATATACATCTCTTTTATTTATTGGCTCATTTGTTCATTTTTTGCATTAAAACTGTGAATTGTTACAGTTTGGGATTCAGTAAGAATTAGCCCAATCTGTAATCTATAACAAAGGTACTATATATATATATGTATTACTTTTATAAATAAATTATTATGTTAATAATCATGAGTTACAGACTTTACCGAAGCAAAAAATAAAAAAACAAGTTAACTAAAACAAGTGCTGTGGGAAACCTGAGAAAAGACTCTTTTACTATCTGTTAATTTGAAGGTTAAGAACAAGAGAAGGTCATTTAAGTAGGAGCAGTACACGTGAGTGATGCCCCCAGAGGCAGATACAGACAGTCAATTGTAGAGTTATATCTATTCTTTTAAAAGAACCTTCTCGCCTTTTTCTCAGTCCCTGTTCACTTTCTTTTTTGGTGGGGGGGTCGTAACAGGAGAGCTGAACCCCCTTAACAGAAACAGCCAACAAAGGGGTCCAAGTTCCCAAAGACTCCAAACTCCGACTTCGACAAAATAAGAAAGGAAGGAGCACAGGGGAAGGAAAAGAAGAGGATGCCAAACACAAAAATAAAAACAAGTTGAATATAAAATAGTACAAGAGATACAAGAAGTGACTCACAATTTCAGAAATTAAATGCATGCTATAAAATTACAGCAAATCTGCTCTTAAGGAACTTAAAGGTTAACAATTGTAAGGGGAAAATGCAAAAATGTTTCATGTAATTTCTTTTTTTTATTTACCTAGTTTAATCGATCCTATTGCTTTTGTGAGACAAACCAAACAATCTACATTGAACAAAAATGCTTTTTTAATGGTTTGGTTGATTTCTTTATGAATATTTAAATACATGTATGTATGTATTTTATTTTTAAAACTCACGCAGCCTTAGTCATTTGTTTGTTTCTTTTGATTTTTATTGTGTTGTTCAATCTGAAAGTGAAATCTTTAAAGGTGCCAAAACCGTATGATCCTATACTTGGATGCATCAAGTCCTGATGAATAAAATACAAACCCTAGGGGGAACAAATCGCCATGTTTTACTGCGTGTCTCTAATATACACTTCAGCCTACAACACATTCTTGTTTGTCAGTTTTAAGTGGAAACATTTGTTCATTTGTCACGTAAGTTTAAAAGACAGGGGAAGAAACTGGGCTTGAAACTTTGTCGTCTTTACACTGAGCTGTAGAATAACACAGTGTTTTGTCATGACTTAAGGTTGAGTCTTGGTTAAGGTTAGGATAAGAGAGTTAGAAAAGGATTAAAGATTGAGTCTTTTTTAGACAGTTATTGCATCATTTTGCTATTTTAACGCAGCTGAAGGGTTTGAAAAAAACCACAGCTGCTGGCATCCAGTTATTAGACGGGCGATGGTTACTGTGACATCTGCCTGCGTATAACACACAGAAATATATTGCACAGCGCTTCCAAAACAGTAAAATGCTTTTTGCGGGTTTTTACATTAAAGACTTAAACAAAGTCAAATGTGACAACATGTAACAACATGACCATAAAAGACTATGATCACAAATGCAGGTTACTGTGTTTGGCTGCCTTCATCTTAACCGTTAGCAGCCCTTTGATACAGCTTCCCGCACACAGCTCTGTGGACGTTGACCGCTCAAACAAAGCCAAATGTGACCGTAATCATTAACATCATTGTGCACAATGTGCAACATAATCAAAATGTAGCAGTCTCCTAACCTCTGAAGCCACCTCCCCCATTATGTACAGACACTGGGGAAGATCTGCACCACCTGTCGTGGCAACTTAAAGTGATGCCTGGTTAAATAATAAATATCAATGCAGTGTCCTCACCTGTAAGTGAGATGTGTACATGTAAGATATTTAAAATATTTAACTGGTTCTCATTTCTTGAAAGGTCTGTTTTATGATGAAATTAAAAAAATGTTTTATATATATATATATATATACAGTGAAGCACATAATTAATCATACCCCTGGCAAATTCTGATTTAAAGTTACTTTTAGTAACCAGCAAGTTATTTTCGGACAGGAAATGACATAGGTGTGTCTCCGAAAAGATAATACGACAATGTACAAGAGGCATTACTGAGAAAAATAAAACTTTCTCAGCTTCTATTTACATTTGAGCAAAAAGTGTCATGTATATATGTATATATATATATGTATATATGTATATATATATATATATATATATATATATATACATATATATACATACATATATATATATATACATATATACATACATATATACGTATATATGTATATATATATACATATATACATATATACATACATATATATATATGTATATATATATTTTGCGTTCTACTGTACAGCCGAACAAGTGAGCGTGATTTCTCTCTCTATCTCTGTTTGAGCTAAAAGCCCTCGGAAAAGTCATTGTGTCAGACACAGACACTCACACAAAGTGTTTTCCTAGGACAAGGCATTCCTGACAAAAAAACATAGGTTTGCAATAGCACCACTAGGTTTATTCCACTGACAGTTTCCCTGTAAAGAGAACGCTCAACACCTTTCTACACGAGCACCCTAAAAGCCTCGCTTTCAGGGTCTATCATAGGGCTGTGTATCTGTGTTTGTGTGTGTGTGTGCGTGTGTGCGTGCGTGCGTGCGAAGAAGCGTGCGTATATGCTGCTAAAGCTCTGATACAAAGGAAATCTGTATAAGACAAGACGGGGTTCTCCAGCACCGTGGTGCGTTTTATGCACGTGAAGTTGAAAGAGAGTCGAGTGAAGCGAGGGGGCTTGTTATAATGATACTGAATAAATAAAAACCAAGGGATTTCAAGCATTAAAAGAGTTCTGCATGTTGGCATGTACGCTATGCCCACCCTCAAACGTTCCCCACGTCCGCAGGCCAGCGGATGCATCAAATAAAAAATGAAGAGAAAAGTTTCTATTAGAAAAAGTGCTGACACCGTGATTTGCTGTTATCACAGTTCACTGTCACAAGCCGCTCTCCATAAATTTGCAGGAAAAATATGTCAACGTAGCAGTCTAAATGAATAGGGATTTTTATGTATAGCCATCTTTATTCAGAATTTATAAGCAGAAATCGTTTTACAAGCATGGATTACATTAAAGAGAAAGTGTGTGTGTGTGTGTGTGTGTGTGTGTGTGTGTGTGTGTGTGTGTGACTGACTGTCTCATAAAGAAGCACCTGGCCCTGCTGCAGCTGTCTGAATGTCAGATTTTTAATATTTTTTAGAAATGAATAAGTAAGGCTTTTCTGTCTCTCCCCATCACCTCTAAGGCATATCCTTCCCATTTTGTCTCTTTGTCTTCTCTCATAACTTTTTCAACATTATGTCTTGTCACATATTTCACTGAGTTGGACGTGCCAGACAGACTGAGGGCCGCAAACGTCAGGGAAGTGATCAAACATACTAACTAGTGGGTGATGTAAATCCCTACACATGCCACTGATATGTCTTCATAGAGCCGTGGACAGGTTGCCAAACTATTACAGGGGCGACCGTTACAAACCATGAGAAACTAGCTGTCCCACTGGATCCAAAGTGAACAATAACGATGTATCTGTTTTATGTTCTATGTAGCTCTTGACAGGCTGATGCATTTTGCAGGTGTTGGGATGAAAAACCTTCATGAGGAACCATCTCTTCCTCCTCCTCCTCCTCATCGTCTTCCTCTGGCTACTCGTAGAGGGGAGCGGGAGTGAAGCGGAAGCAAAGCATGCCCTTGAAGAGTAAACACTAAGAGGTTTTTTTTCTTGGCAAGAAAACAGAGTTGGACTGTGCACAGTGATGTCAGGGAGGGTCAGGGCAAGAGCTCCAGCACTAATGCTGATGATAGCTCCACCCACAGCTGCAGCAGTGTGCAGTCGCTCAGAGGACAGATTTCCATGCACTGTTTGCTGCAGGGCACAGAGCCTTATGTATTGTAAACAGGAAAAGAGGAAAGTCTTCACCTGTGTGCATGTGGGGCACCTCGATATGTGTTCTATTCTAGAAGGACAAACCTCGGGGTCTGGTAAACTCGCAGAAAATCTATGCCCACCAGCTAGTCTCAGGTCGTGTACAGTGGGACTTTGTTAAATTTACTTAATGTACAAATTATATAATGTACAAAATGCGACCTGAAGTATGTGTGTGGATTTCTGCACAGACCAATGTTTGTGTTTTTCCTGTGCATGCAAACAGGGAATCTGCATGTGCAAGCCAAAGTGTGTGTGTGTGTGTGTGTGTGTGTGTGTGTGTGTGTGTGTGTGTGCGACAGAGAGAGATGAGGCCTGTTGTTTGTGCTGGCCAGAGAACAGTTGCTGACTGCGCTCACCCCAGGTTATTTTTTGGGTCAAGCAGAGTTGAGTGGCAACAAAGAGCTATAAGCATGGTCAACAAACGGAAAGAGACAAAAAATCATTGGAGCAAACATAGTCTGAAATGACACATTCACCTCTCCCCCACTGCTGAATCAAGCAGCGTGGAGCTTTCTGTCATTTCCTACATATAAACAAAGATGGACGAAAGAGGAGTCAGAGCCACGTTGCTGCTATTTTACCAAAAAAATAAAAATCGGAAGCTTTTAAATCCAGCGCTAAATAGAAAGAAGTTTTCAAAAAAGAGCGAGATAAAGAGGAGGAACCAGAGTAGCACACAAAGTGCTCTGGAAAGCGTGAAGCCAATGGAGCGCTGTGCTGTGCCCTCTGGTGGTGTGATGGGAGACAGAGAGTGCAGAGGAGCTGCTGCTGCCTCCCCTAGCTCGTGTCCATGAACGGGCCTGGAATACTGATGCCACAGTGCAGGGGTGCGGGAGCTGCAGTCTGGCAGCTCTAAGAGGAACGTTCACATCCACCGTCCTCTACACAGACACAGACTTCAGAGGACTTCAGAGTTTAGTGAGTAGTGTTCAGAAACATATGCACACCTGAAACAACGCAAACACCTGAAGCAAACTGTGGTGCATTTGGTTTCACCACGTAAAAAAGTGAGTAAAGAAAAGTGACTAAACCTCGTGAAGAACATCCAAGAGATTTATTCATGATCAGATCTGAGCTTCAATACAACAGTGTGTGATTTGAAATCAGGTGAAATGTCTTTTGTTAGATGATGACAATAGATAAAATAATAGTGAGTCTTTAAATATGGGCTAAATAAACTAAATGTAAGAAGATCAGCTCCAAATTCAGCCCTGCTCTGACAGCGTACCACGTCCTAACAGTATTCAGGCAGTAATTCACTGTTGGATCAGTAGTAGACTGTGGCCCCCGTCCTGTGTAATAATGGTCCTAAGTGTGTGGTCGGTCCCTCCGACAGTCTGTCCTCCTGTCAGACACCACGCACAGCACAGCCCAGCCACTTCCCTCACTCTGCAGGACGGCCTTCCACCGACTCTGTGCCAACCGGCTGACACCAATGCCAGGACGCACAGATGCACACGGCACACACTCGCACACACTCACATAAATCAAGTGCCTGGCCCTCCTCTCTGATGTCCCAGCATGCACCCTGGTTACCTGGCTGCTGTCCCATTAGCAACAGCTGCTACCTCAGGATGCATGATAGCACAGAAACACACACACACACAGTCACATGAAGAAAAGACACAAAGAATACTGGCTTCCTGTGTCCCTGGCTCTGATAAGAGTTCTTATGAGCTGATGGAGAACTGAAGCCAGAGGGGTACAGCCTACCAGAGTGAGAAAGTGAGATCATGACTGGTTTACCAAACAACCTGTGTATATATAATGTATATAGAGATGCAAACCCGCCACAGATTGACCAGGGCGAGAGACACAATGGTCTCAAAGCAACCACACAATTACACAAGATACCAAATACCTCTTCTTGTAGGAAGACCGGGGCTCTTTACCTGTGTGAGTCTGTCCACTACTTTACTGTTGGAGCAGATGCTGAGGGTCAGAGAGATCGTCCCAGCTCACCTGAATGGGACAGAAGTTCACATAACTCAGGTCACATAACTCAGCTGTCACATTTGGCAGGGAGGGGGTATTATGTAAAGCAGCAGAGTTCTACGGACGCTTTGAACTGCAGCAGGGCAGGGGACAGAGCCTCCGGAGGTTATTATGTAACAGCATGGCGATCTCCATGAACGTCCTGTGGCCACTGTGACACCGGGCTTCACCTCACTTCCTCCTCCAGCTGCTTCTAGATGTGTATTTGTGTACAATTTTCCTTCCTCTCCCTTGACTGCAGGTTAATAGGAGCTAGGTGGGACCTTGGATATCCTCATGGGACATGCACATTTCTGCTAAAAGTGCTGAATATTATGCAGAGACGTCTGAGAGAGGCATTTTGCAGGACTTCTAAATGGCCTGTGGAGCCCTCTCAGACTCCTCATTACCTGCTGAAGTGCAAGTTTTAGTTTTGGCAGTGATGAGTCAGAATAGATGATGTTGGAGCTTAATTACTTAACCGTGACTGCCAGAGATCTGCTGTCAGCCAAAAACATGCCTTACAGCTCAAGGACACACGACCGGTTGAAACATGCAATGTTAGCTGAACCCAGAGTCCTGCTGTCCGTCAGTTCTGCACAGGCAGCTGCTCTCATCACAGTGCTCAGAGGCTGATCACGGTTAACATGCTCAGCGAGCAGATACTACTAGTGGAAGAAAGTTACAGTACATTTATAAAGAACAATTTCAAAAACACTGTTCAAAGTGCTGTACAGTAAAAGGAAGTCACGATAAAACAAAAAGTTAAAAGGTGACTTTCAAAGTGGTCACAGGCCCAATACTCCATGAAACATTTTATAGCCATTAGATTGTGTAGCTTAAATCATACAAGGAAATACAGAGCATAAGAGCAGATAACCCAAACACCCACGTTTAAGTGCTTTCAGCTGCTTTTTTAAAAGCTAAGATAGATGGGAAGCTTAATACTTTAAGGGGTTTGAAAGTTTGGGTGCTATAGTTGCCCTGACCTTGAATTTTAAATATTTCAATCAAGAGCAGGAAAACAATCGTCAATAGGTTTGAATCTTTTTCATCCCGTTAGATCGATCTTATTGGAATAACGTGCATTGCGACACATTCCAGCAGTTATGCGTCAGACAACTTTACACCACCTTAATGACAAAGTCTGTATAAAAATGCTGTACCCGTTTAGAGTAACGTCTACACAAAGACACCTGTGCATTTGCTTTTCCCAATCCAAAAACTTAGTGGAGCCAACAAAGCTTATGTGTTGCCCATCTCATACATTTTACACTGATGAAGCCATGTAGAGGCTGCACCTTTAAGTTCAATTACTCCAGTGACTAAACTCTTACCCCAATATGGTTGATTTTAACAGTGACTATTGAACAGTTTGTACACTTCTCATTGCCGGACTTTAATTTTACCAACCAAGGTACTTCCTCATTATTCCAAGTTTGTTATGTAGGAGTCACATTTTCTGATCAAGTCAGAGACGTTGCACTTGTTTGACCAATTAACTACATGTGCTGAATAAATCTGCACCTTCAAACGTGCAGACTAGTCAGATGATTCCTGCCAACTGAGCAGATTTCTTTTAACACTGAGGATCTTTGACATCAGAGTCGAGCCTTTAGACAAACATTGTTCTTATTTTTTTATTAAATAACTGCAGAAATGTAACATTGTACACAACGCAGCGCTTTAGGCCGTCTCCTCCTTGGCCAAACGGTCCTTCTTGAGTGGTCCCTGTGGAAAAAGGAAAACAGGACATCAGCGTGTTGCCAATACATAAAGTCCGCTGTGTGTTCAGCACAAGCGGTGTTCCCAGAGAGTGAACAGGGAGCGAGCACAAATGGGCACTGCTCCCCTGCCTCACTGGAGTTCACTGTAGCACTGGAATGGAACCCAGACTCATACGTAGGACTGAACCAGGTTACGAACAGTGCACACAAACTGGCAGTATACAATCGCCACTAATAAACTCTGCATAAACACAATTCCAGATAAGTGAAAAAATGCTTCATCTTACCATGAACACCTTCTTTTCCTCCACAGTCTGGAAGCGTCCGTGACCAAACTTGGATGTGGTGTCAATGAACTTGAGGTCGATCTTCTCCAAAGCACGACGGCTGCTCTGCACCAGTAGAGACTGGAGGAACAAAATGGCACTTTAATTTCACATGTTACTTAGGCGCATATCTACATCAACTATGCACCTAGTGATGGTAGAGCGGCACCAGTGGCCTCCCCTTCTTTACTCACCTTGCGTAGAGTCAGCACCCTCTTCTTGGTTCCCACGACGCAGCCCTTCACCATGACAAAGTCGTTGGTCACCTCTCCATAGTGGACAAATCCTCCCTTTTGAGGAAAGGACAAGTGAGTCACGGGCTGCTTCCAGAAAGAACGACACCACAAGTACAGTCTACACAAATACCACTCACCAGGGGGTTGATGCTCTTGTTGGACAGATCGTACTCTGTGGAGGCATTGTTCTTCACCAGCTTTCCATCCTTGGTGTGGTAACCCTGGCCAATCTTGTAG
The DNA here is from genome assembly GCA_032359275.1 of Microctenopoma steveboyesi. NCBI lineage: Eukaryota > Metazoa > Chordata > Actinopteri > Anabantiformes > Anabantidae > Microctenopoma > Microctenopoma steveboyesi. Next base: position 5,292,379 of record JAUMHF010000025.1, read on the forward strand.
ATCTTCTTGTTGATCTCTGTACGGTGGTGGTAACCCTTCTGACCAGCGCGGGCCACAGAGAAAGCCACGCGGGCAGGATGCCAGGCACCGATACAGGCCACCTTGCGCAGACCACGATGGGTTTTGCGAGGAAGCTTCTTTGTATGCCAACGGCTGGTAACACCTACAAGTCAACACACTTAATGAAAAGAGCTTCCACTACATCAAATAGATTGTGCTTCACAGAAAAGCTGTAACTTGCAAATTACAAGCAGACACGGGTAAAAATATTCTTACCCTTATATCCGTGACCCTTGGTGACGCCAATCACATCAATCATCTCATCCTGAGTGAACACCGTGTTGACTGGAACTGCCTGCTCCAGCTTCTCACGGGCCCAGTCCACCTTATCAGAGATGGTACCTCCATTCAGCTGCACCTCCATGAGGTGAGACTTCTTCTGCCTCACAGGCAGCAGACGCATCTGCACAAAACGACACCGGTCAGAACAGAAAAGAGCCGCAACATCCGACATAAGCCGTTGAACGAACGTTTAATATGCAGTCTCAGAAGGAAGGCAGCATGGAACATATCCTCATACGTATCGGGCGCCATGCCTGACGCAAGATCCGTGGTCTCATCACAGACAAACAGGAAACTACAGGTCACAGGGAATCTGAACAAACCTGTGTGTGGGCAATGATGCGGATGACCTGGCAATACTTCTTCATGGCAGCAAAATCCTTCTCCAGCTGCTTCTTGCCATCCTCATCCTGCCACTTCTTGCAGTACTTGGTGAAAGCCTTCTTCTTGGACTTGTACCTGAGCGCAGCAGCATAGGAAAGAGAACACAAGTTGGCAAAGGTCCTTCATAACCCCAGAGGGTCAGCGGAAGAACACAGTGCATAGCTGCTCGCCCTCCCGCCGAGTGGATAAGGGGGCAGTGTCAGCCAACAAGATTTCGGCTCATGGCCCAGTTTCTAAGAAGCACTTTCCACTGGCCAGAGGAGCCCGGAGCTCATCAGGGCACATGGCGCCTGAGCGGAGCTGCCACAGGGGGCCACCGTAATGTTAGACTCGCTCAGTGAAAACACAGGAACTAACATCTGCTTCAAGAAAGTTAATCAGATTTAACCCATTTTAATCGTCTCACCAGTTCTTGTAGAAGCGACGCTTGCACTCGTCACTGACGTGCTCTGCAAAGATGGTCTTGAAGGAACGCAGGCCACGGGGGGTGTTGACGTAACCCACAACTCCAACCACAATCATGGGTGGCGTCTCCACGATTGTCACTGCCTCAACAACTTCCTTCTTATTCACCTCTGGAAAGGAGAGAGCAGCAGAGCATTGGACAGGGGACCACCAACTTTTACCGCAGCAGCAACGCTCAACTCTTATGGTATAGGATGCGCTCAGTACTCGACATTCAGCAAGGGGTATAAACCCATTCTGTCCGCCCGTCGAGAGACTCATCACAGGCAGAGCACTATACCTTATGCAAATATGTAACTCAGAATCAAAAAGCAGAGAGATAAAGCTCATTTAAACAAAGGGTTATATTGCATACGCAATACTATCTAAAGGTCAATATTTAAGATTTGTTGCCAATATACATCAGTTTCATTATCATATATAAAGTTGAAACTGCTTCTACTCACTTGAACCTGGTCTGTCGACCTCGCGCACAATGTGGGTCATGCCGGCCTTGTAGCCCAGGAAGGCGGTCAGGTGTACGGGCTTGCTGGGGTCATCCTTGGGGAAACTCTTGGCCTTACCGCGGTGGCGCCTGCTTCTCTTGCGTGGCAAGAAGCCCAGGGAGCCGTGGCGTGGTGCCGAGAACTTACGGTGGGACTGTTGAGAAGGAAACTGTTACCTAGCTGCTGCGTTTTAAAGCTGTCCACTGCGTACGAAGCCGGTGAAACGTCAGTCAGTCATAAAAAGGCCCTCTGATTAGCAAACGTCACGAATTCAAGCTACAGGTTAACAGAGGACCTGACAGAGTAGCGAGGGCTAGCCGCCGCGTGTGTCGGTGTCGAGTGGCCACGACTTGAAAAACATCAAAACTACACAAGTTGGAGCCGCAGCGAAACATACGTGGAAGTAGCATAAACGCAATAGTGTGTTACAGAAAGAGTAAGTAGATATTTGTAGCGGCCTACATTACGCAGCCATTTTAGACCGCGAGTTACTGGTATGGCTATTGCATGCTTTTGGAGAAAATACACCAATCCATATTAGAGCTAGTCAAGAAATGACTATAGAAGAATGGGAACTCTTTGAAATGCATAACATACTACGGATGGTTGAGATAACATACAGATTGCGACTCAACGTGTCAGCCGTGGATAGCACACACTCACCATTTTGTCACCGGTCCGATTTCAAAGAGGCCTTCTGAATGGGATTGTGGCCATTTATAGCTGTCGAAATATCGCGAGACTCTGCTTGAAAACCCGCCCCCTCCCGCCGGTATTTAATCTTGTAGCTGTCATAAACTCAGCAGCCACTGGGTGGTGCTGTTTGTATATCAATACCAGTATACCGTTACAAAAATTACAAGTTGCAGCGTAAATTATTTTTATTGAAATGACAAAAAATATTATTTATTTTAATTTAAATTCGCACAAGGTAAATTGTTGTTTGGCCAAAAATAGGTACAATAAATTACGTAAATATATTTTATTTATATATTTTATATTATATTTGGTTTTTGTTTTTTTAATAGAATACAAGACACTTTTATTTTTCTTAAAATAAAATACAAAACGAGTGCACAAAAACGGAGAGAGATCTTTTTACTCATTGTATTCAATGTCAATGTACTTTTACTTACATGTTACGACACATTGGTTAAATAGTGGTGGGGTGGGCTGGGTGCCGCAACTGAGAATCGATCCTGCTATATTCTGCATCCCAGCCCTCTGCCTTAATCACTGAGCTACGAGGCCGCTATTGTCTAGTTCGAACACAATTGCTGCCTTAGGTTTGATTTAATACTCACCACAAACAGTTTTCTTAAAACCTCTTAAAAGCCTTATAAATATATTAATAATCAATTTAAAATGATCCTGTGGGGGAAAAAATTACAGTTAATTAACGTGTTAAATAAAAAAAAACTAAACCTAAACATCTACAAATCTGAGATTCTGGGGCAGCAATATTCTGATCTGTAGTCCAGCGTTGTACCAACTTACAACCTTGTGTCCTGGGGAAAGTAATTGCCCTGCCTTTGTTTGACTTAACAAGCCCATTCCAGTCAGGTGTGAGGTTAAAGCAACCTGGAGGATGAATTTGTGACCACTCACCAACTTACCTTAGATTGAAAAAGTTCTGTGGATTCAGAACAAACGTCTCCACCTAAAGAAAGATGTCCAGTTGCCATGACTAAGCCTTCTGATAATTCAAATGTATTTAATTTCCAGAATCCCACCAAATGATTTCAGGAAGTCACGTGTTTCAAAGTGCAGAGAAATTTGAAGAAACCTCATTGCAGTGGTTTTCACCGACAATGTTCTCATTCTTGTAAAATATACTCGGTCACCAGTTTATCAGAGACAGAAGTTGAGAAAAAAAGTTGATAATGTTCAGTTTTAGAGGCAAATCGATTCAACTGTAGAATATAATTTTTGAGGTGTTACATTACACGTGTTGTTTAGGTAAGCCTTGGAAAAATAACAAGATACATCCACAAACGATATCTTCCAGAACAATAGAATCCAAAACAAAACCCTTTTCTAAAAGTATTGCTAATTTATTGTAGAGCTGTTGTATTAGACCTAATCACTTTTAAGTTAAATGTAATAAATAACTATGTGCATTCTTACTTTAAAATACAAGTTCATGCATCAAGGAAAACAAAGATTTAAGTTTGCCATCGGACTTTGTCATTTGTGGCTTTATTCTTCATTCAACAAACATAAAAACCTGTAGTTTTTTTTTTTGATTCCTGTTTCACAGCTCGGCGAGTTACAAACGTAAAGTGCTACATCTACACAGATTATACCAGCATATAAAACAGATCTTTGTCTTCCCAGAAATCATTTCTGCTGTAGATGAATCAGAATTCAACTCAGGTCGGACCAGCTTATTAACCAGCTCTTGAACTGAGTGGAGCCGGACACCAACATGCAGTTTATCTCCAGCTGAAACAAGAACATTTTCCTCTGACTCATGCAACTGAAATCACTAGAAAGGTTTCAGTCCCCCCCCCCATCAAGCATTTAACATCACACCGCAGTCCTGCACAGATCAACAATTACAATGTTTTAAACAAGGATTTAGACATCGAGATTGTGGTTTTCACGTTTTCAAAGTCAGCATGTCTGATTGATAGCAATGAAAAGTGGTACAAGTTGCTTTTCATGTAGCTCAACTTGATAAAATCATCTATGCACACAAAGTCTATCATCCCACAGTGCTTCACTATGCAGGATTGTTGTTTAAGGGCCAACTCAAGGTCTCCCGCATCACGGGGAGCAACACCATGAAATGTTTAAAGTCTGTCTCGAGAACGTCTGCTACTGAGAAACATGCAGCATGTGCAGCCTTCATGATGCCAGTCGCTCTCGATCGAGGTTCATCTTTTGGAAGAAAGCTTTTCCAAATTCATAGGTGCTTATCATAACGGCGCATGCAGGGGCCACTTTGATCACCCGGGGCATAAAACCTGGAGAGAAAAAAGAACACAAATATTTTTGCTTTAGTTTGAGTATAAACTTTTACCACAGCAGTAACATACGACAGTATACAACAAGTCCATACCTGCAAAAAGGCCCCTGTAGCCCATCTCAGACCATATTTCCTTCATTATGTTCCAGGTGGATGCATTTCTCTTTAAGGAAACTGCAAAGATACAGTAAGTAAATATATTTACCTCAAGGTGATGAGTGGAAATCTTTTTTAATAAATTAAGATTATTGCTTTAAAACTATTCTTGATTCATTAAAAAAACATTTTTATTTAACAGCATTAACCTGGAAGCATTTGAAATAACCTCAAAAGATTATTCAGCTGATGAGAACTAAAACAGCTGTGGCCGTCTAAATGCATGAACAGAAACACACCTCCCAGAGTGTCCATCTCTCCCAGTTGAATCTGTCTCCGCGTCTTCACCACGTCAAAAGGCAGCGTCAGGATCGCAGCGATCTAAACAGAAAGACAGACGTGATCTAGCACATCGTGGACACAGACATGTGTAGCCAGAGCGACTCCTATCAGGAGCACAGTTGTGATTAATGCTCAATCCGAGTGAAGGGATGTTTGTAAGAAGGTGTGTGTTAACAACAGTGAGACGTGAGACTCACAGCTCCAGAGACGGCTCCTGCAGTAAAGCTGATGGAGAGGTTTGCCTGAGACATTCGAGACTGTTCACACAGGTGGACCTTCACCAGTTCGTAGTTGAACCAGTACAGAGCTGCAGGTGCACAGAAACGGGGAGAGATCTTTTTGCTCGTCTGTTCTATTGCTCCACACTAAAAACTTTCTCACCATCCCTGCTAATAATTTCTCTACACATTATTTTATACTGGGTTATATGGTGCTGCCTCACCGGAGAAGGGTACGTCTCTAAGAACAGTGGGTCCCCAGCCCCTCCACAGCGACAGCAGGCCGCACTGGGACACAGCAGAGTGGATGCACACTCGCAGTTCCCTGTATGACAGCCGACGGGACTGCATCTTAGTCCTGACCAGCTCCAGAGGGCTGATCACAGTCACCGCTCCCACTGCAACGCATGACATGTGTTGGGAGTCAAAAACCGATTTACACATTATAGCTAGGATGCTGTTAACTAGGATAAATGACTTTATAAAATCAAACAAAAGCCTCAACATATCTGGAAATTATCACAACCAGAAGTGTTTAAAGCTCAGTTGTTTTCAACACTTAGTTTAATTGAGATATTTTTCTGAAAAAGACTGAACTTGCCTAAGGCACTACAATGAACAGGGGTAGTGGCACAGTGGTAAACTGTTGAGAGGGGTATTTTGAAGCCAATGTCCAGAAAAACAAACAAATCAATGTCTGACAGAGGTTTGCCCATGAACCACTGGGGTTGGCATCAGGCACAGGGAACCTTGTTTGCGTGCAGGGGATCATTAAAAAGGGAAGTGTGTTGACATTTTGAGGGATAATGTAGGAGATCTGCTGCTTTAGGTCACCACTAAACCTCACAGTAAAACAACGGCACAAAGCTTAGCTGCAGCTTTTTGAAGGACACTAAAATCACGGTCCTGGAGTGGCCTTCTCAGAGCTGAGGTCTCAATCTTACCGAGAAGCTGTGGCAAGAGTTCAAGGGTAATGTTCACAAAAACACAATTTGGATGAGCTGGAACACTTTGCCATGGGCTGACATAGTTGGGAAGACCCATAAGAGGTAAGGGATTTCCTAAAGGGGCTAATCTTTTAGGCTTTTACTGTATCCAGGTGTGCTTTTAATGGACTTACATCTGGCCAGACCACCAGCAACAAGAGGAATATGGCTGCCCTGAAAACCCAGGCCGTATCTCAGAAAGTCTCGCAGCTGATCGTAGCAGGTGAAGTAGATGATGGTGGCAGGTACGGCCATAACCCTACACAAACACACACATGCAAATAGACACGGGATTCAAATGAAGGAGCAGACTGTACCACACATCAGTGCAAACTGTTCCTATCATATGTAAATCAGTCACCAGTCCGTTATTAAATAACTTAACACTAAGTGCTGTTTGCTCCCAAGTTGAAGGTTACTCCCTAAAATAATCTGTAAATTCTTCTGGATATTTTCTTCATGTTCAGTCACTACATTTCCTTGATGACGTTTTGACACTCACAGTGTTGGTGGCAGCCCACTCCACAGAGACCTGAGTCCTTCATAACGAGTGATCTTCACAAAAGCATCCTGTGGCACAAAAAAAACTATGAAATACTTAAATCGACCCTCAGGGGAATATAAACTGTCACCAAACCGGAGCTCCCTGAGTTTTCAGGCAGCCACACCAGAACTCACAAGGGTCCCGCTGAAATGCGTTGGTGTTTTGTACCAGCTGGTGCAGCTGGTTCGGTTCTGACAAACATAGATGTGATCCATCAACCCGTTACAATACAGGAAACACTTCCCTGTAAGAGACACAACCACAGCCAGCAGTCAGCAAAGCAAGCAATAACAGCAACTTACGGGATACCATTCATTACAAATTCAGAATCTAAACTACTGTGTGGTGAAACACATACATGATGCCAATGACCACAGAGGCACACGGATCATAACCACAGGGTTGTCCTTGTCACTGCTTACTTTGCGTGTTTATTCAGAGCTGGTTTAGGATCAACTATCGACAAATTGTTCGGAGAAACTCTAAAAAAAGAATTTCAGAATCTACTCCCTCCACAGAATTTACCCCCTGGCAATGTCACAGGAAACAAAAACATAACATTTACCAAGGACTGGATTACAAGTGTAGAGCATCTATCAAGAAGAATGGTAACACTTGAGGAGCAGGACAGAACATCTGAGCTCAAGTTGGTGCAAATGTATGCATGTATGCATAATGTAACGTTTGCAAATGTTCTTGTTTTTCTGTGTCTTTTCTGGTGAGAGGTGTCTGTTAGCCAAGCAAGTGGGAAGTTCACATGAAGTTTTTGTTTTTTTTATCCACACCCAAGATTAAGCATGCGGAAATGGGGGGTTAGATACTCACACTTGGAAGGACGTGGGACACCACCCCACGGAGCAGATTCACAGGCTAAAGCTGGGAAACAAAGCAAAAGGCCGGACAAATAAACCACAGAGACGGAGTATTACAAACCTTGTTTTAAAGACAATGCAAAAAGCTCAAGGGACAAACGAAGCATGGTTAGAAAAGCACCGAGATAAAAATGTCTTCCACAAGCAAATGGTAAGAGCAAAGTCTTCAGCTAATGTATGGTCCAAAGCCAGAGAAGAATCTGGTCGTACCTTGATGAAATGGCGTCTGCTGAGCCTGCAGCCGGATCTTCACAACGTCCAGTGGTGTGACTGCAAACAAAATATTCAGGTGACTCAATTATGAGTAATTACACAATAACCTATATATATCAACAAACTAAGCAGGTGCCGTCAGAACAAAAACAACGGACATTTACACCATTTGTTTGAGCTGTTTGCTACGCTTTGCGTCTGTTATCTCACCAAATACAGATGTGAGGAGGGCTCCAGTGCCAGAGGCCAGCATCTGCTGCACTGGAGAGATCGCAGCCACGGGGACGCCGACGGCCCGCTCACCCATTCTGCCCACCTGTCAGTCGAACGGATACACTGTCACGGTATGAACATTATCTGTGTTCCCCAAAGTTAGCTGACATGTTTTCTCATCGTTTCCAATGCTGTAATTAAAGCCTATTTGCTGTAGCCAGGTGTCTATGTCTCCTTCTTGTGTAAAACAACTAAAGGATCAGCAACCCAACCCCGCTGGGTCAGTGTCCTGTTATGTCAGAATAATAAGTGTGCGACACCGGTTGTTGACAACATCCAAATTATGTCACAACTTAGGCTTCAAAAGGGGATGACTAAATAAAAAAAATAGAGAACTGCAATATGTTATACCGCTGTCAATCTGAAAAAATGGATAAATCACTAAAGTCACCATTTAGTACTGTGTTGTAGATGTTAGAAGAGCTACAACAAATACACAGCGACAGGAAATCAGCTTACAGTAAATTCATTGATTCATTGTTTAAGCATCTGCTGCAAATTAAAGATTTAATAAAGACAAACAAAATGTCTTCAGCTTATTTAACCTGCTGATTTTTTTTTTTTTGCTTTTCTCAGTTTGAAGTTATAAATTAAACAAAAGTTTAAGAACGCTGGTTAAACGTCCTCTGCTGTGTCGAGGTGGAGCTGCTATAATGATCGCTGAAACATTATATCTTATCTGGAATTTGCAGGTCTACAATCTCACCACACAGTCAGGGATAGTGTGCTAACCCAGTCCTGCATGAGAGACTGGGCAGTAACAGATGAATAAACATTTCATCAGCCAGTAGTGAAATAGAAAACGCCTAAGGACTGTTAAAACAACTTAGCTTTGAATGTTTGTCTTGTCCATAATCTGATTTGATAAACAAGTATATCTTTAAACTTACTACTTCAACACCCAACAAAAACATGTAGTTAAATGTGTGTCCAGAAATGATCAGATACATTAATTTCATGTAACACAGTCTTCATGTAATCTTCAGGTTAAGGTTAACTTAAAATGATTTTATGTAGACTTCAGTCAAATCTAAATCTCTTTTAATTTAATACAGAATTCTAATACATTACTTATTAATTCAGGTTTAACACGTTCACTGCCAGATAGGTAAAAGTAAGAAACGCTTCAGTTAAAACCATATATTTGCTGAAAGACTGTACGTGTATATTACTTTTTATTTGAATTATTTTATATAAATTTCAGTTTTGTAAATAGTAGCAGCGATACATAAAAATATATCGTATAATATAAATAACACAAAAAACGAGATGACATAATTAATTAGCATAAAATGTTAGGATAAATAACAATCTTGTACTTTGCATGCTATTAGCTTTCTGGGGGTTCAGTGCTCTGTAAAACCTCCCGATCTGTCACAGCTTCAAATGTAGCTACTGTAAAAGATTCAGAGCTCAACATCGTCAAAAAACTATTAATATATTTAAGGCCCATTTCTTTTAATGCATTGGGGGTAATATTTGGCCAAATATGATTATTAACTGTCAGCATCTGAGTGCAGTTTAACTGGTTAGCTAGCTAAGGCCATGTTAGCTTCGGAGTCAATGATGGCGTTTTCAGGACGACGTGAACGTTACTCACTTCTACTTCGACCGCCAGCGTCGTCGTAACAAACAGGCGTCTCCATCCATATCAGACTAAAAATGTTACGTTGCCGTGTAACGCTGCATGCAAGAACCAGCGTTTAGGCCACTCTGCGCTGCAGTTTTTCACTCGGGCACCTCCACCTGCAGGTAAACATGTTGGTAGGCTTGTTTGAGATGGACTGCGCCTCGCATGGAGGAGACGAGAGCAGGCGGACGCAGCGGGAGGAGTGGCCGAAGGTCCGGACAGTTTCTAAGGCTGAATCCTGTACTGGATCCTCACATTTTCATAGATTAGCTATAGCTCAAAAATATTTTCTATCAACAGTTACATAGATATCTGTCCAGATGTTATTTTCGTAATCTGAAAGTCTGTGACTTTACAGTCTAGTTTGAGAACAATCAGTACAATCAGCTTTCTCATCAATTAGAGCATTTATTCGGTAATAGAATCCAAACCCCCGCAGTAAAAATCTGACTATTTAATCAAAATATTTCAACGGAAATAAACCAGGGAAACATTTCTACTAAAAGTCATGTTGTGGATCCGACACCTGAACCAATCAGATCTTAGATCAGGTGAGCGCAGGCGTTTCCCGTCATGCACTGAGGTTTTGCAGCCGGTGGAGAGTCGGACACAAAACTAACCGGCATGCACTGCGCGCCGATCTCGAACAAGCCTTATGTCCTGGTGTGGCGCTGGGGCTTTTTAAGTCAAAGCCGCAAAATGTGCATTTACTGCGCATCGACGTCATAGATATGTACACAACCATGTTTAAAGATGGCCGCGTGTGACTAATGAAGTAAGGCCGGTGCATGTGTTTTAAAGATCAGTGCTGAATTAGCAATCTTCTACAATGCCAGAACCACGACGGCGAGGAGTAACACGACAGCTGGTCATGTAATTCATGTGCTCGCCATTGATCCAAAGTGCAGCAAAAATAACCAATTCAGCATTCAACATTTGTGTCAAGCAATTTGTGAAACTAATGAGCTAACATCGGTCATCATCCCACAACATATCACTATCCTGCTATAGTTATTGTCACATCAGTAGAACAACACAATCGTAGCTGATTTCACCTTGTCCAACCTTAGAGAAATGTGTTTAAAATAACAACAACACAATTTTAGTGGTGTTAAAGTAATTTTAGTTCCCAGTGTTTTGGAATATTTAAATCTCCACCATTGTTGTTTTTTTAGTACAAGAGCCACCGGTTAAACACGACCTTGAACAAATTTTACATTTAGAAATGAAAGCATGCAACTTTCAAATTTCTGTTTGTGCTAAAAAATGTATTGAAGAAATGAAGCAATGCCTTGTTTTGTCTCCATCTAAACAACATTAAGCTGAAAACCCCTAGATTTAAACATTTATCATTAGGCGTACAACATGTTAAACCTGCAAATTAGTACAAGTAACACTTCAGTAACTGTGTGTCTTGACTATAATAACTATTTTCTTTTTGCTCACTGTATATCCTTTTTACTCTCCACTGTCACCTACAGGATCAGTGCGAACAAAGCGGTACTGGAGTTGCTGTTGTCCCATTACTTCTACATTCTCTGTTGAGGGTCTGACAATAAATGACTTGGTCTCAGGATTTAACAGCAGCTCTGGTTTGTGATGACAAGTTCATACTAAAAAGTGGGCCTATTTAGTATGCAAATGAATTATGCTTACTAGGTAAAGTAGACTTAGAAAATATAGTTGAAATATACTGTATCAAATAATATAGTGCAACTTTTGTAAATTTACAAAAAAGAAGAAAGTATACTTTATTTCTATTTTATTAAGTATATATTCTGTATACTTATTAGAGTACTTGAGTATAAGTCTGTGTGGAGTTTGCATGTTCTCCCTGTATTGGCGTGGGTTTTCTCCGGGTACTCCTCCACCACCATCCAAAGACACTATTTGATTAATTGGTGACTGACAGTAAATTGTCTGTAGGAGTAAATTTGAATGTCTGCAGTGAATTTGAGTGTGCACGGTTGTCTGTTACTCTATGTCTGGCAATCAATAGATTAGTAACCTGTCCAGGGAGTACACCACATTTTGCATATAATCAACATATGCTTCTATGTAGGGAGTAATGAATACACTATTTGGCAAATCAAAATATTATTCTTAATTTTATCCATATTCAAGAACAAGGGCTAATTTACGGCAGCATATTGTTGCCACTAAGAAAAAAAAGACTATCTAGTTATAACATGATATGTTTCTTGTTATTTTTATGTGGTGAAATTTTGCAATTACTGTGCACTTTGAATGGTAGAGCATTAAAAACTGCATAAACTACTCATTGTCAGTGTTATATATAGCTATATATATAACACTATATATAGCTTATATATAACACTATATATAGCTTATATATAACACTATATATAGCTTATATATAGCTTATATGTTATCTTATCTTTTATGTTATCACTAGATGGCGATCATGGTGATAAAGGTCAACACTGTGTCAGTGTTGTTATCCATTACTTTACTTGGCAGATGCTTTTATCCAAAGCGACTTACAAGGAGCTAGCGCTGTGTGTCTGGCTCAGGGACACACCTGGTAGGGGATGGAATAAGAGTCAGACGGGGTTTCGAACCTGTAACCTGCTAGAGCTATTGGTAGCTCAATGGGTTAAGCTGCTGTTTTTACGGCCTGTTGTGTCTTTAATAATTTGACCCCATAAATGTAGACAGAATAATGAAATATGTGAATATCTTCGTCTAACAGTCAGTTTCTCAGTTTCAATGTAACACTGCAGTATCACCGTGTTTTAAGGGATGTCCGATATTATCGGTCCATATCGGTAATAAAATGTGATATCGAAAAATATCTGATTTGGTTTTGAGTTTGTTAACGACACAATTTTACATACCATGCACATGTTATACATCAAATTCTTCAGCTACTTCTCCTCTCTCTCAAAATGTCAAAATATGACAAATCTGAGCAATAGTTTTTGAGATATTTTTGTTTGGCACACTGCAATAATGTTTATGCATGACAGGCGATATGTGATGTTAGTTACCTGGATTGATAAAGTTTCATGTCTCATTGTCCTTGGACAAGACACTAAAACCCCCACTAGCGCTGACACAGGTCTAGCAGCTGTTACAATAATTCCCCCAAGGGGTTTAGTAAAGTATCAATTATTATTATAATATGAAATGTGTCTCATAATAACATGAAATGTATCTCGCAATAACATGAAATGTATCTTGTAAAAACGAGAAATGAATTACGTTATAACGACAAACGTATCACGTTGTTTTTTCTTGGTGGTAGCAACATACTGCTGTACTAATTGGCTTTAATGTAATTTGTCAGAATGTGAGGAAAACAGTGGAAATGACATTTTTAACAAACAGCCCAATAGTTCTTCTAAAAGTTTTATTTTAAACAGTGATCTTTCTCTGTTCAGAAAGAGTAAATGATGTTTTTGAGGTAGAGGTGATCTTTTATTGTCTACTTTAAACACAATTCCTGCCTTAGGTTTCACACACAACACTCACCACAAACGTCTTCCTAACAACAAGTGATGCATGCAAGAAACTAGAGTTGATTCTCACGTGACGCCACGCCCCTGCGTTTCCACAGCAAGAAAACACCGTCACAAAAATATCACTGATTAAAGTTAGCCAAAGTCGGTCTATTTAATTATTTTACAATTTATTGTTATTTATTTCCTAATGGTATACAAACACATCACTTGACCGTAACGTTATTCATTGAGCGCGCTTAGACATACAGTAACAGTGTGAGCTGTTACCTTTTTTTAATGCTTTATTTAGAACCAGAAACAAAGACTACACTCAGTACAATCAGTAGTACAATCAGTATAATGCCCCATCTCATCTACATGCTGTTTTTCGCTTCCTGAGCTCCATCTGAATTACGCGCTTTGTGGAAAAGTCCCGCCCCGCAGCATGCAAACCAGTCAGTCCAATGTTACAGTGAGAGATGGAGTCAAAACGTTATCTAGCCTGATGAAGATATTTTAGACGAATGCGACCTTATGCGGAAAAGGGGAAGGTTTCAGAGGACTTGGGCACTATCTCTCTCTCTCTCCCTCTTTCTCTCGGGGGTGTGTTCAAGAAAAGGCTCGTTCATCAATTGTGTAATTTTGTGGCGAGACACTGAGAAACACCTGACGGTTCACAACAGCGCATTAGTCTTTTACTAAGGTAAGAGCAAAGCAATTTTCTCATTTTAGAATCTGAATTAATACTTGCTTTATACAGAAGTCACTTGACTTTACTTCAAACGCGTTTGGAAATATATGCACATTTGAACGACTACGTTTTTACAATAAAGCAGTTTTTTGAATATGTAATAAAACACATTAACGTGTGAGACTCTCACGTCGGGTTTTTAGACAAATCCTTTTAATCCTTTGTTGATACACGACATAAATGAAACTGCAGGTGAGTTCATTTATCTAATAAGTTACAATCGTAACCATTGTTTTTACTTGATTATTCACTGCAGCCTGAAAAACAGGAACGACTCTCAGAAGGAAGTATTACACTTCATGAAATCGGTAAAAACAAAAAACAGTGTCTCAGAGAATAAAAAAGCCAATTTTCATGTTTCATTTTCATTACCAAAAAAATAGATTCGTTTTTACACACAGTCACAATGAAGTTAAACCTCAACTGCAGTCTGTATGTGTGCATATCTAATAATGTTTTTTAAATGTGTGTGTTTCACATGAGTATCATATTTTTAGCCCAGATTGAGAGGGGGATTTCACTTGCACGACTTTCACTTTACTTTTAGTGACACTCTTTCTGTGTGTTTCCCTTTTTGTATAGATGCAGTGGCGGGTTGTGATCTGTTGGGCTCTTCTGGCCCTGGTTGGTGCCAATGAGTGTCCCGATGGAGGGAGATGTGAGGAAGGCCAAACCTGCTGCAACAGTCAGGCCAACGGCTATGAATGCTGCCCGTTTGAGCAGGTACATATGTTTGTAGCACCTCCGTGTTCTGCATTATAATTTACCAACCAGGGAGTTAAACGAGAATAATCACAGAATCTTGTATTTTGTATTACTACCACTCTTCGAATCTGTATTCGCTTAATACAAGTTTTACTGAAGCAGTTCTTCTTTTGTCATTTCCCTAAACATTGGTCTTTTTCTATCCTGATATTCCCCCAGAGTGTAAAATGTACAAATAAACACTGTATGAACATATTGTACAGTCTGCATCACTTATTAAGATATTTGCCATTTTCCAAGCCTGAACAATGTTTAATTTAAAGTAAATGTGCAATTACAAACTTCCAAACCATTTAACAGAACAGGAGAAATTAATTACTATTTATAACTTTGTACTCCTCACTACCTGTAGTCCTCCATATGGGGCCTTTCTTCTCCTGTTCTTAAACTCACAAAATGATAAACCACTGCTTAATGATAGTGCTTAAACTTTAGTAGAAAGTTTAGCTCTGTCCCTTTGCGTATCGTATAGTTAAATGTGCAAACTAGATAACTAGTCTCTTGTATGTACTGAAATAAAACTAATTGTTGCTGTACAGTGACACTATTCATCCTCTGTAGTTTTTACTACTTTATGAGTCAGATAAAAGCTGTGTCCTCATTTAGCGTATGTGATAGCCATTTCAAAATTTTGGCAGTCAAAGTGTTCCTACTAATGACTTCCCCCATAGGCTGAGTGTTGTGGGGATCACATGCACTGCTGTCCGGCGGGCACATTTTGCGATATAGCCAAATCCAGCTGTGTGAATGCTACTGTGTACATCCCATGGGCAGAAAGAGCTTCTGCTGATAAACCCAGACTGACTAAAGTAAGAACAAGCTCGCTTGTGCCATCACTGTTTCATGATTTTCTTTAAATTGGTAATTAAATGTGATCTGCATGTCACCAAAGTCACACAACAAAATATTTCTAAGCTGATAAAATGCATGATGATATATTATCGACATATTAATCATAGAATGATGGTGGACATAGTAATGTGTATATGTGAGTAAACTGTGCTTAAGTAGCTGGTTTAACCACCTTATGAAACAACAAGCAACAGCGAGCGCTTTCAGTAGCTGTGGATTAGGCTTGCACAATGTCCAGGAGGAACTTTGAACTATTTTCTTTTACAGAACTGCTTCAGCTCAGACATATTCTCAGGATGTCTTGTGTAAATGTCTCTATCAAGGCCATTTTACAGCCTATAGGGCTGACCCAGATGAGTCCTCACTGGGATGCTCCAAAAGATGGATCTTGTGTCTCTGAAGTAATTTTTATTATTTTGGCAAGTTCCTACTGAATATCTGCTCTAATCTACAAAATATAAAGCACTCGTTTGAAGTTATTCTCGACAAAGGTGGTTCAACTAGTTACATAAACACTGTTTCATTCAATTCAATTCATCTTTATTTGTATAGCGCCAAATCAAACAAAGGTTATCTCAAGGTACTTTACACAGCCAGGTTTAGGACCTTGCAAAAATATAGGTGTATATATACAGAATAATAGAGAAATAGTGCCACTTGAACAAGCACTAGGCGACAGTGGAGAGGAAAAATATTTAAAGAAATATGTGCTCAATAAGAAAGTCAAAGATCATGACTGTTTATGTTTTTTTTGGCTTAAAAACATTGTTTATTTATGTGTGTGTGTGTGTGTGTGTGGCTTTGGTAAGGATTAGATGACATGCTCACAGTAATGTTTTCCCCATCTGTGCAGTCCTTCAGGATGATAAGAACTCACATAGGGCAGGAAGATGAAAACATCTGTCCTGATCAGTCACGATGCCCATCTGAGTTTTCCTGTCTGAGGGCCTTGACAAGGTTTGGCTGTTGTCCTCTAGCTCAGGTAATCAAATACACTGCCTGTAATATTTCAATTATAAATATGTCACTTCTTGGACAAGAACAGTTTATGAGAACGAAAAGATTAAAAGGTCACATAAAAAATAGCAATAGAGAACATCAGAGACCATCAAACATCAACGATTTTAAACCTCTGATTCAAACATACTGGTGGTATTAGGAGTGCATAGTGTAGAATGTGCAAAACAAAATTAGTTTTTCAAAAGCTCAGATGCTTCCTTTAATAGAAAGCATTCAGTTAAGTTAAGGTTCACTGAAGATGCAAGATCCTGTAGTTGTATCTGCACTGAATAAACAAGCAAATGTTTCACCATCAGCAGAGTCACCTGCTGGCATTTTAGCCAGGTAATTACTATGCTAACTATGGAGGTTTATTAGTTAAAAGCCTCTCTAAAATCTGTCATTTAGAAATCTGAGAATAAAGATTATTTCAGCAGTGAGTCCAAAGTGTTTATAGTGAATTGTTCTCGACTTTTGGCAGGGAGTCCCCTGCTCTGATGGGAAACACTGCTGTCCTGAAGACCTCCAGTGCAGTGCAGACAGCCGCTCCTGCATTAAAACAGGTGAACCTCTAATATTTACCGCCACAAAATCATTGACTTTGCCTCAATGAGTTTTTCTATAGCCGAGCATACAACAAAAAGGTGTAGTTCTACAAAGTTCCATTCTTCTGTTCACCTCTACAGAAGCGGAAGCAAAAAAGGAAAAAAACATCTCCATAAAAATACCAGCATCACATTCTGATCTAAGATTAGATCGAGCTACCAAGTATTTGCTCATCGCTTGTTTAAGGATAGTACTAAAGAATGTTTTTGTCTACTAGTTCAGCTGTTGTTCCTAAATAAAGTATCAAGTGACTACTAGTAGGACTGGCAGAGCTAGATAAGTTGGCATAATGGATTCAATTATTGAGCGAGCTGTGGCACGCAGATGAAGCTACCGCCTACGTAGGAGTATTTCCCCTTTGCTTGGGAGTGGCTAGGAATTAAAAGCAGCTTTAAAGTATGATAGGTCTATGTAAAGTGGCCATGGATCAGGTGTGTTTATCAGAAGCCACAAGTGCATGGATGTTTTGGAAAACAAGCAGGACAGCAATGCCCACCCCTGACTTATAGACTACCATGGCACTCAACATTAACCTCAAGCTTTCAGCCACTGACTGTGTAACATGGGTACCAGTTTTACAAAAGTATGTATGTAACACCAGAAGACGAAAAGCCTAATCATAGGCTCTTTAAAGCTACGGCATGTTGGGGCAAAAAAGGGTGCAACAAAAGATTTACAACAGCATTCTCTGGATCACACTGCAGGACCCAGTGCAAGGTGGAACCATCATTTAATATGACTTACAGGGCTTCTGTCTGAATGCTCATTCTATTTTTGGTACTTTTAACTGTGTATTGATTAGTTGGTCTGTTACTGCAGAGCTTGTTGCAACAGTTATATGCAGCGACGGAGTGTCTGAGTGTCCAGATGGAACCACCTGCTGTGAAACCCAAGACGGGAAGTGGGGATGCTGTCCAATGCCAAAGGTACACGATAACTGATCTTTCCATTATCAACATGTTCAAGGTCAAAATGCTAATGTTAATCTTTAGCATTTTTGCGATTATGAATAAATAAAAAGTCAAGTATTGGATGATGATGATACTTCATGTTACTTTGATATGATGTGAACAGGCTGTGTGCTGCGAGGATAAGCTACACTGCTGCCCTGAAGGGAGCACATGTGATGTTGAACACTCCAAATGTATTTCCATGTCCACCAAAAAAGTGTTGCCCATGTGGGACAAACTCCCTGCCAGGAGAAGAGCAGAATGGGAGAACAAGAAAGGTCCGATTACTTCTAAAAATCCCCATCTCATTTGCTCTTTCTCCTCTCAGTAGTATCTAAATCTATGTGTGTTTATTCACCCTGATCTGTGTGTTATCCATTACTGAAGGTGAACAAATGACTGCAGAGGCAGTTGACAATGGAGAGTCAGAAAAGGTAACCACAGCGAAAACAGTTCATCTTTCAGAGGAGGAAGTGACTGTGTTATCTGTCACTAAGGCAGCCGGAGGTGAGATTTTTACAATAAATTTGACAAATTATTTAGAACAATGAGTCAAAAAATAGGATAAAACACTCACTGGCCCCTTTATTAGGCGCACCTTGCTAGTACGGGGTTGGACCCCATTTTCCCTTCAGAACTGTCTTAATCCTTCATGGCATAGATTCAACAAGGTACTGGAAACATTCCTCAGAGATACTGGCTGCAGATTTGTCGGCTGCACAGCCATGATGCGAATCCGCCTTTCGACCACATCCCAAACATGCTCAATTGGATTGAGATCTGGTGACTGTGGAGGCCATTTGAGTACAGTGAACTCATTGTCATGTTCAAGAAACCTGTCTGAGATGATTCGAGCTTTAAGACATGGTGCATTATCCTGCTGGAAGTAGCCATCAGGATTTGGGTACACTGTGCTCATAAAGGGACGGACAGGGTTAGAAAGAATAATCAGGTAGGCTGTGGCGTTGCATTGATGATCAAGTAGTACTAAGGGGCCCAAAGTGTGCCAAGAAAATATCCCCACTCCATTACACCACCACCAGCCTGAACCGTTGATGCAAGGCAGGATGGATCCATGCTTTCAAGTTGTTGACGCCTAACTCTGACCTTACAATCCAAATGTCGCAGCAAAAATCATGTCGCACAGACTTATCAGACCAGGAAACATTGTTTCATCTTCTATTGTCCAATTTCGGCGAGCCTATGCAAATTGTAGCCTCAGTTTCCTGTTCTTAGCTAACAAGAGTGGCACCCTTGCTTGTAACAAGTGGTTATTTGAGTTTCAGTTGCCTTTCTATCAGCTCGAACCACTCTGGCCATTCTCCTCTGACCACTGGCATCAACAAGGCATTTTCGCCCACAGAACTTCCGCTTACTGGACGTTTTCCCTTTTTCTGACCATCCTCTGTAAATCTTAGAGATGGTTGTGCGTGACAATCCCTGAAGATCTGCAGTTTCTGTAATACTCAGACCAGCCTCTCTGGCACCAACAACCATGCCACGTTCAAAGTCACTTAAATCATCTTTCTTCCTCATTCTGAAGCTCGGTTTGAACTGCAGCGGTTCGTCTTGACCATGTCAACATGGCTAAATGAGTTGAGTTGCCACCATGTGATTGGCTGATGTGTATGTGTCAATAGATGCATATACATCTGAAAGAATGTCACCCTTTAACGATCTTTACATGTTGAGTCACTGTTTACTGGATTGTGTTGAACTTACCTCAGCCTTGTTGAACCACCTCTGCCATTTGGTTGTTCATGAAGCATGTTCTGCTAAAAACAACATGGAAAGGCAAAAAAGTTTTAATTGCTTTCACAATGAGGATGTGTTAAAGGGTTAATGTAGGCTTTCACCACCAGACCATTCTCGTGACAGGTGTTTTGGTTTGGTTTATCATAACTGCATTCCTTTTACTTTAGATGTGCTGGTGAGCGCATGACTTACTGGGAAAGCAAAATGTTTTTGTTCAGAAATTTCCTGTTCTGAAAAAAGATTATACTGTGCAAAGCATTACTGTATCAGGGCTAAGGTATTTTAAAGCATGGCAACATTGTACCTGCATGCAGAACGTGAGATAGTGGTGGTTTGCCGTTACCATGATGACCAAAGCAACAATAAACTATTATCTGTGTATAGAAAACCTGACTTAGCCTTTACAGTATGTTTGTGACTATGGAAGAGAATTAGGGCCACCATGAAAATATGATTTGGTGGCCCTAATCCTCTTCCGTACTGTTACTTAGGGCACTACTCGTTGTCATGTTACTGTATAACATACAATATGGGCACTGTTGATTTTTCATAAGCAGTGAGAGTCAATGGCAAATGTACGTTTGTTTATTCTATATGACCTTTTTTCCAGGCAATGACGTACCCTGCGATGATACAGTAGCCTGTCCTGATGGCACCACATGCTGTAAAAACACACAAGGAAGCTGGAGCTGCTGTCCTCTTCCAGAGGTACAACTTTAGGACACCAATGTCGAATTGGAAGCGGTTGACAGTGAGTTAACAGTTTGCGGTTTGTCAAATGATTTCCAGGCTGTTTGCTGTAAAGACTTCGTGCACTGCTGTCCAAAAGGCAAGACATGTAACCTCGCTGCTCAGACCTGTGACAGCAACACAGGCTCTGTCCCATGGCTGAAGAAAATACCTGCAATCCCCAGGTGGGGCGTGCAGGCCAGAAATGTAACATGTGACTCCACAGCCACTTGCCCTGATGGCACCACATGCTGTAAAAACACACAAGGAAGCTGGGCCTGCTGTCCTCTTCCAGAGGTACAACTTTAGGACACAAATGTCGAATTGGAAGCGGTTGACAGTGAGTTAACAGTTTGCGGTTTGTCAAATGATTTCCAGGCTGTTTGCTGTAA
>JAUMHF010000025.1:5313562-5332410 GCA_032359275.1 Microctenopoma steveboyesi
AATACCTGCAATCCCCAGGTGGGGCGTGCAGGCCAGAAATGTAACATGTGACTCCACAGCCACTTGCCCTGATGGCAACACATGCTGTAAAAACACACAAGGAAGCTGGGCCTGCTGTCCTCTACCTCAGGTAAACGCATATATGCTGTAATAAGTTAAAGGTCAGTTTTTAGAGTGAGCTTTATTAGTTAAATTAGTGAGCTTTTATTAGTCCTTTGTTTTAGCTGAGCTAAGGAAACAAACTGCAGGCTGCAGCCTTATACTTACAACACAGACATGAAAATTGTATGGTGCTGTCCCTTAAAGTTATGGCTTTGTGTGTGAGTGTTTAGCATTTCTCTTTCTTTCGTCTGGTTATGAGAGTGCTATCAATGTTGACTTGCAATTCTTTCTCCAAATTCATAATTGCAACTTTGACTTAATGTTTGGGACTGAGAGTGTCATTTTGTACAAAAGGCAGTCTGTTGTGACGACCATGAACACTGCTGCCCGCATGGCACCACCTGTGATCTGACCTCTCTCAAATGCCAGAGCACATCAGGCTCAACACCTATGAAAACCAAGACGCCTGCATTTACTACAGTGGCACCCACTACAGCAGCCCCTACTACCCAATCAAGCACTGTGTCTACAGAGGAGGAGCAAAAGGTGCCTGAAGAAGATGAGGTGATTGAGGAGTGGGAGGAGGAAGATGAGAAGGAGAATAAAGATGTGCAGGACACAGTTCAGTGTGACAGCCAGACCACCTGTCCTCAGTCCACCACCTGCTGCTTCATGGCCTCTGCTCGCAAATGGGGCTGTTGCCCGCTGCCAGAGGTGAGCATCGGGCCATCACTGACCTCCAGTGACTGTTTAAAACTGCAATAATTTGATTTCACTCATTAGGTAATCAACAGCTGTGTTTACATACGTGCACAGCAGACAGAAGCAACATTAGTACAATTATAAACCAGACAAATCCAAAGTGTGGACATATCTTACAAGTATGGATCACAGAAGGCTCTGTCATACGGTAGCCACTGTGAAAGTTGAGACCCAAAGAAAGGAGAACTAGAAAACGGGATACATGATGTGAAAGTTGCACTTCCTCTCTCACTTCCCCCCCCTAGGCGGTGTGCTGCGCTGATGGGAGCCACTGCTGTCCCAACCACTATAAGTGCGACGAGCACCAGACATCATGCATCAAAGGAGAAGTGGTGATTCCATGGTACACCAAGCTGCCTGCCACCACCAGCGTTCAGGTTCAACTCAGCTCCAAGCAATGCGACGATCTCAATCAATGTCCCGAACACACCACCTGCTGCCAGATCTCCACGGGCGAGTGGGGCTGCTGCCCGATTCAAAATGTGAGCTCTGTGTGTGCGTTTGTCTGTGTGTGTATGTGTGTGTCTGTGTGTTTAAAATAGTGACAACACACTAACCTTCTGCATGTGGTCTACAGGGTGTATGCTGTCCAGACCAGGAACACTGCTGCCCACAGGGCTACACCTGTAACATGGACTCTAAGACTTGTCAGAAGCTGCAGCTGGAGAGTCTGCCGATGATGCCGGTGTTTCTAGCTGAACATCGACCCCAGTCCAGGAACATTCAATGTGATGAGCACACCAGCTGTGAAGATGGACAGACCTGCTGCAAGTTGTCTTCCAGTACATGGGCCTGCTGTCCACTTCCTAATGTATGATTTACAGTTACTTTAGCCTATATAAAACTCACAGCACTAGTTAAAATTTGGTGAAATATTTGCTTTCTTACCTGAGATTAAAGCATCTTTTTGCAGCTAGTTAGATTAGTTAGATTAGATTAAACTAAAAAGAGGTCAAAAAGGCATATTCCTTTTTGAGCTTTATAAGTGCATGCTTTTACATTTAGACATGGTCAGTTAAGTGTTTGAGCTCAACTAAGTGGCTGCAGCTGGTTATATTGTACTGTATAAATATGACTGTTTATACAGTAAACAAAGTGTATTTACCAAAACATCAAACTATTATACTGCAGCCAATGCTAATGCAGGCACTGCCTGCCACAATGCTCCAAATTCCAAAACCATATAAACCTAGAAAATACTTTTAAGTAAATTTGTTAATGGTACCAGTACAGTCACACAATACAACAGTTTGAAAGTGTCATATTTACCTAATAGGTGCACTTTTGTATTTCCATTTTAAAATGCATAATAATTTTTATCACTAGTATTTAACTAGTAGCATATTGAGATTGTACAAATGCACATTTATATAACATTTTTTAACATTTTTTTCTGATGTATGTTTTACCTACAGCATAGTGTTTCCACCTTCTGTTATGCTACTCCACTACATTTCAATAGAGAATATTGCACATGTTACCGTTCAATACCTTGAAGCTTTTAGATATTAGAGAGCACAATAAAGATATGGTGCATTGCTATAGATGAGATGGATCAGCTCAACAGTGACTGCAGCCTGCACAGGGTGGTGTCTACATTAACACCACCCTGTGGTGTTTGCACTTTTTCGCACCCCCTACTGGTGTTAATGTTGTAGTGAACAGTGGTCAGCATGCCTTGATCAGCTGTTGTCAAAACACACAGCGCCTGTCCACCACAACATTAAAACCACCTGTGGGTGTTCGGCTTGTGGTTGATCAGTGGATATAATATTGTAATACTATAAAAGATAATAATACTTTTCACAAAGCCATCCTAGTATTCGTAATACAGCATTTTAAATATAATCATAATAACCCTTTTATAACTCGAGCACTTTTTGACAGTGTTGCATTCTTCCTCCCTCTGTCCTTTCTACAGGCGGTGTGCTGCAATGACCACATGCACTGCTGTCCCTCAGGGTACTCCTGCACTGACACCGGTGACTGCACACAGGACATCAGGCTTCACTGGTTTAACTGGCATGTGTTTATTGCTAACAAAAAGACGGCTCTAATTGTGTGAAAGCATCATTCTTGCGCTGTCATTTAATTCTGCACAAAATGCAAGATAATACAAAGGGATTTTATGGTAATTTTTAAATGATTTGTTCTTACTGTAGATGACAGTGGTAAAGAGTCAATGTGAAAATTTGTATTGCACTTCAAGAGTTAAAATGTTCTTTGATCGTGGTCTTACAAGTTTCTATCTAAATACCGTACATCTAAGTTATATCCGATATTTAATGCTCACTGGTAATGAACATGTGGATAGCTCATTTTAAATGTTGGATAGATTCTTGTTATTCCAAAGTTTGCTACTTGAAACTGCTCCATCGACAAACCAAAACACTCCACAAGCAATATTTACTGTTGCTCATCTATTCTTTCGCTGTATCTTCAACCTAAACAGCTTTTTCATTTTCAATCTAATGACAATTGAACAGGTAACTTTCCTGTTCTGCTGTACATATTTTTACACATTCATAACTGTGCAGTTTTAAATTTGAGTGTTTAGCTCACTTTGTGGCATCTGTAATAAGTGATTGGTGTGTCAAGCTCTGGGAATTTTAGATAAAGAAAATCAAGTTGTTTAATGTTTGTTCGTCTTTTTAACATAATGGAAATGTTAAAATCAAAAAATTTCCATTAAACCAATAAACAGGATATGAAGTTACAACTTGTCAAATAATTTTTTCCAGTATTGAAGTAAAGGAAATCGTGTTATTTTAAGCACTCCTTTAAAAATAATCTGTTTACCTTCCAACAGCATTTATAAATACAATAAAATAGAATAACCTTTATTTTCATTGTACAGTGCACAACAACAATTGGATTGCTGCTCGTCTTTTGCACTAAAAATAAAATGGGAAGAAATTCAAGCAATATACAGACAATGATATACACCAATATATACACAACAGCAGTAGATGGTAGTAGATAGTAGCATCTATCAGTTAAAGAGAATATGTATGTACAGTGAACTGAGTATCACATATCCAGATTATTCCACAGTGTTCTTCTATTAAATAGCAACAGCCTATATTGCACAATGAGCAGCAAATATTGCACGATGGGCAACTTCGATGTCACACGTCAGATCTTGTTGAACGTAAACACTGTTTGTTTGAGTAGATTTGGTTTCCCAGGATCATCCGATCACATCACATATAATAATTAAAATAATAATATTGAATACTTTACTGATCCTCTTGGGGAAATTGTTGTTTGGACAGCTGCTATACCCGTGTCTGCGCTGCTACGCGGTATTAACATCTTGTCCAAGGTACATGGAGAGATGAATGCAACCAACATCCCCAACAACAACCCCAACACCAGTTGGGCCTGGTGGTCAAGTGGTGGTTTTACCAAAGGTTGCAAGGACTCCAAGACCAGTCTCTCAAAAGCCTTCATGGTGTGTTGGGCCAGAGCTACTGGTCTGTAGTCATTTAACACACTGGGACATGGCTTCTTATTCACAGGAATCAAGCAGGACTTTTTCCAACCCAGAAAAAGCCAACCCCTCAAAAGTCAAAACCCAGAGCAACTCTCGCCAAATGTAGGCTCAGATTGAAAATGTTCTGGAGAACACTGACACAGCTGGAGAGCACAGGCTTTAAGCACCCAGGGGCTGACCTCATCAGGCCCTTTTGTGGGGTGAAGCTTGTTCAGTTCTCGTGCCCCTTCACACCTCCCTGATGTTCTGCTGCTAGAGGCTCTGTTCCAGGTTCCTCCTGTAGACCTCCTTTCCCTCGTGGATCCTGACAGACAGCATCCTCTGAACCCTCTTCACTGTCTCCCTGTCACCAGACCTGTAATAAAGCCTGAAAAACAATAAGACAATATAACTGAAAAACAACACAATATATTTACCAAGGTCATATTGCATAATGGAGTTTCAGTTTAGATTTTGTGTAACAAAAGTTACATAGCTGAAAGAAATCTATCTACCTAGCTATGATCCAGCGATGCTCACTAGGGTCTCAGAGAGCTGATGTTCATCTCCAGCACCAGTCACCAGGTGAGAGGCGGGGCTACACCTGGACAGGTCTTCATTCCAGGGACACATGGAGACAAACAACCGTTCATTCACCACTCTCAATAGTCAGAAATGCTAAGCTATTCATTAGGTAGATAGTTTTTAGTTCATGTGTAGCATGATGCTATTGATAAGCAAACAAGTTAACCTTATACCAAGTAGCCAGGTAACCACATATGTTGAGATAAAAAAAACAGCCACAAACTATTATACTTACCACTGTCTTGTCTCCTTTTCTCTTCTTCTTCCTTTTCGCTCTCTTTTTTCACTTCCAGGAGGATAGTTTCTTTTCATTTTGGCAGAGCAGGGACTGTTTGTTTACCTCTGGTCAGCCGGCACCTTGAGAGGGAGGGGTGGGGCCCGTAAAGGGGGTTTGTGAGAGCTGACAGTGCTGTCAATGACATTTTTTCACAGTCTTACTACTGGTGTTCTTATGCAGTTCAAATTGACTAAACACGCCTGGTTGGAAGACATGCTGGGCAGGAGGGCCCGAGGACCAAGTTTGGAAACCACTGAACCTGTACGTGGAACTTTAATTTAACTGGATGCTTTTATTTTGAAACGTCCATATTTCCGGTAATTTGCGTCGTTAACTTGACGTGTCTCCGATTTGGTTATGACGTATGATTCATCCTTTCCAAGATGGCGATACACCTGTTTCTCCTGCGGTGATTACTGTTGTCGTCTGCGCTTAATACAGGAAAAAGTCACCTGGAGGAGACTGTCCTTAACCTGGCGGCGTCGTTAAACAGCTGGAGTGAACTCTGCCGCGTAGTATGTCCACGGAGGAGCTGTCAGCCTCGGACAGCGAGGCTGTCTTCGCCGGAGCCGGAGAGCGATGGGCACCGGTAGGCGCTGTGGCTAGTCCCGAGGAGGAGATCCGTGGCGCTGGCCAGCCGAGGCAAGGGGGCTCGTCCTCCTCCACCGAGGACGAAATGGCTGACAGATTAAAGAAGCTGGAGGAGGAGCAAGACTCCCTGAACTCCTCTCTGCTCGCCCTCACCTCCCACTTTGCTCAGGTGCAGTTCCGACTGCAGCAGATAGTTCACGCCCAGAGCGAGGAGAAGGAGAGGATGCTGGCCGAGCTGGAGGAGTTCGCCTTCACGGGCTGCCCGCACGTTGTGGGCTGCAGATCTCACGATGCCAAGCACCTGGAGAACTCGGTAAGGCCACCTCGAAGTATGACCACACTGAGGGAAAGAGACAACGCGGTGGTCCATACTTAAATGGAATATAACTTAATACACACATGTACTATAGTCTCTCACACACACACACACACACACACTTGTACAGGGACTGTACTTGTTCCTGGACACCTCTTATCTCTGGAAAGCGTTGCTTTCTGCCTCAAGTGAGTGACTCACACCGCTTCAAGCTCAATGAAAATGCCTCTGGCCTGTGTGATGTAGGCTTTGTGTACACAGTGATGCTGGAGCAACCTGCTTTGTTCCCAGCATTGTTTACTCCCTTCCCGTGTACATCTAGTCCTCAGTAAAAACCTCAGCGTCATGTAATCTCTACTTTTAATTGATATGCCGTTATTGCTTTTAATGCATCCCAACTAAAGCTGTTATTTCTCCCTTGTCACATGCTTTTCTCAGGGGGATCTGGTGAGTTTGATACCCGATGCCCCTTTTACAATGTGGATTGTCTATTTTTATATAAAAGCGACAAAATATGCACCTGCCTGCATTGATCCAACATTTAGAACACACTGTGCAGTGTTTCTGTGAAAATGTGCGTGAAACATTTTTTTAAAACGTGTGCATTTCTGCTGTCAGACTGAGAGGGAGAAGAGGGAGCGCCTGGAGGCGCAGAGGGAGAAACAGAAGGATCTCATTTTCCAGCTAAAGACACAGCTGGATGATCTGGAACGCTTCGCTTATCAGGAGGGCAGCTATGACTCGCTGCCGCAGTCTGTCGTCATGGAGAGACAGAAGGTGGGAGAGCGGACACGACTTCACGTATCACATGCATTATATGTTTCAGTAACTTTTTTATGCTGAGCTCATAATGTTTTTGCCTCTTTCACCTCAAGTGTAACAAGACAAATGTTGTCAAAATACTTCAGGCTTCACTGTGTTGGTATAAAGCTGTGTTTCTCTTTTTTTTTGGTCTTCCAAATTAAAAACAAAACAACTTGTCATAAAAGATAGTTTGTGACGAGAACATTAAAGCAGTTATAATCTGAACTCGTCACGTAACTTTCAGGTTATCATCGACGAGTTGATCAAAAAGCTAGACGTGAACCTGAACGAGGACATTGGGAATTTGTCTCCTGAGGAGCTGAGGCAGAGAGTCGATGCTGCCATTGCTCAGATAGTGAACCCAGCCAGAGTCAAAGAACAGCTGGTGGAGCAGCTCAAAACCCAGATCAGAGACCTGGAAATGTTCATCAACTTCATCCAGGGTATGCAAGCTTATATTCAGTATCAGCTCGTTGGTTTACATCTGCAAGTGGTTGTTTTTCAGTTTTCAATGCCTTTACTTCCATTAGATGAGGTGGGGAATCCTCTCTTGTCAGATGGCAGCCCACAGCCACAAGCAGCAGGGACCAATACCAGACCTCCAAGAGTAAAAAAGAAAGGTCAGTTAATACGTACAAAGAACCTGTCACTGTCATGCTCAAGCTGCACACGACGCAGGTGCTCGCGCTGAGCATGGACACGGAGAGCACAGTGCTAATGATAATGACTGCATCCTCAATGATGACAGAGAGAGAACAACAATGTCTATTTTAGGGGAAGGTACAGACTAAAACGTCTCTCTGCAGTGTGATTTAGTTACAATTGTTACTGTAATGAGATATGACGTGGGGGATATTAGGCTCTTGAATACGTGGCCTGATTCTGAAATTAGCCTTGGATTGGGTTGACCCATTCAAGTTTAAACTTGGACATAATCTGTAAAGTATGTTCCTTTATTCAGTGTGTTCATCCAATGACTTAATGTTTACTTAAGGTGTATTAACTGTTGAGCTCCTAATAGGCTCTTCTCAAAAGGCAGAATTATTGCAGGTGGTGTTCAAAACCACCAGGAAGAGTTGTTGTCTTTAAAAAGACGCATCTTGATGATTGTCTTTCTGTCACCACAGTGGATCCGGAACAGGCCCAGAAGATGCGAGATACTGGCCTGCAGCTGATCCAGAAGGCCCTCGCTGTGCTGCAGATCTTCGCTGCGAGTCAGTTTGGCTGCGCGGCCGGCCATGTACCTCAGAGCATGTGGCCCGAGGAGTCAGGCAGTCAGGACTATGGGCCCCTGCTGCAGAAGCTGGAGGCAGCCGTAGAGAAGGTGCGAGTGCTGGGCTCACGCAGACAGCCATGTCTTGAACATGTTGTTAACTACACCAGCAACTCAACACTTGGGCCCCGAGACGAGCTGACGATGTGTGTGAGGAAGGAACTGGCGATTGCTCTTAAAGACTTGTTGGCTCACGGCCTCTTCTTGCCCTCACAAACCATGAGTCTGGTGCTGGCTCCAATCTCCTGCCTGCTGCCTTTCAGACCAGCCACCAAGTTGATGCACCCATGGGAACTATTTGTCAGCTACTACCATTCCAAAAATGGAAAAGCCTTTGTAGAGTCACCAGCCCGCCAGCTTTCACAGTCCTTCAGCCTGCCTGTAGGGGGCGGACCAGTGACCGTCACCCCCAAACAGTCTCTGCTGTGGGCTATCCACACTGTGCTGAAGGAACACGGACGCTACAAGAGAGGACCAGACACAGAGTTTAAAGCGCTGGTGTGCATGGCTCTGAACGAGCAGCGTCTGGTGTCATGGCTGAACCTGCTGTGTAAGTCCGGGACTCTGATACACCCGCACTACCAGTCCTGGAGCTACATGGCCCAGACTGGCTTCGAAGGAGCCCTGCGAATCCTGGGCCGCCTCAGCCACCTCAAATTCAACCTTCCAGTTGACCTGGCTGTACGGCAGCTGAAGAACATCAAGGACGCTTTCTGAGGAGGAAGAAACTCCATAAAAACGTCCGTCTTAGAAATAGAAATCGTATTTTATCAGCTAAACCACAGGACCAAACGTGACTTTGAATTATAGTGCAAGCATGTTATATCAACAATACATGCTGGATGGTTATGTTATGTGTGAGCTTCAGCATAATCTGCATACACCACAATGTTTATATGCCAAAATGTCAAGCTACAAAGCTACTTTTAATGTAAACATGCCTTATAGTGGAGACTGAGATTACCTCATTTTTAGTAAAGCCTTCCTGACCTTTGTGTGCTTATTATACAGCATCATTCCTGTGTCCGTGGTAGCGCCCTGATCTATGCAGCAAATGGATTTGTACATTAATCAGTATTGTACAGTGGTGGCCAGTTAGACAATGCGGCAAGAAATGTAACGAGTAGAAAGACTTCCCCATACTGTGGCTTCTACACAGTAACCACGAGCTTGGTCGGTGTGCTGGTAGTGGTGCTGCTCCATTCCTCTGTAGTGGAGGGGATTATTTAGGTGGTAAATCACATGTAGCAAATTGGTGGATTGTAAAGGTAAGAGACAGCACTCAGGAGAACTTCAAAATAGGGAAAAACATCACAATCACATTATACTCACCTTGGGGAAATGTGAAGTTTAGGTATTGTGTGACTCCATTTTAAACCTGCGAAGCTGTTACTGGGTGTTGCACGTTGTGTTTCAGCTGTGTGAATGACATTTAGACCTGTGTGAACTCCTGCTTTTGTCCTTTTCCAGATAAAGTTGAAATTTGAAATATCTTACAGTAATTAGTTTGTTAATTGAGTGGGTTACATCCTGTATTGAACGTGATTTTAGGTTCTAAAAGTTTTAGATTATTTTCCTGTAATTTTTGATTCACATTTTGTATCTTCCTAAGACAGCTAGGTTGCATGTATGAACTCCTTAAATACTGAATGTACCAACCATAGATGCTATTAAATAGTCTATTTCTGCTGGATGTTTCCCTCCTGACAGTATTATCGGGCCATCGTGTATGTGCTGATTATACAACATTGCAACATTTTTGTTTCCTGAGATGAACACCTGATTCCATAATTGTGCACATGGTGACACCTAGGGGCACATAACATGTTTATTTCATATTAAAGGTTATTCTGTGTCCTGTTGCGGGCTATGTTGAGTACATATGCTGTATTTAGCTTATTTATTTCCTTTTGATTCTTTTATTTGTTATTGTTACATTGTGCAAGGCTTTTATTTATCTATCAGATAGCATGTTTTAACTCAACACTGAAGTACATTTCACAACACTAAAGTAAACTATTTTAGATTGATCGGTCTGGGAACAACAGACTAATAAATAGAATATTGAATAATTTAAATTAAATAACGGTTTATGTTCTTTTTATGTTATTGCTTTAATCAGAAGTTGTATATTGGAAGATTAGGCTTGTGTTATTTGTTTTATATGTTTAATGCATATCTACAGCTGTAAACATTAAATATCATTAAAAAAACACTGTGCTGCTTATGTACCCTTAGATATATTTTGTACATCCTAGATAAAACCTGTAATTTAAAGAAATAAAGAAACTCAGCTTTTCTTTCTTCTCAACAAGAACACATTGCTTATTAATAAATACCAAGAACAGAAGGGTTAAGAAAGTATTGACCTATTGATAAGAAATAAGAGATATAATTTGTAACATTTAAAATTTCTACAATTTTTGAAAAATCATTACAGAAAGATATAACGTTAAATGCTGTTATATTACCAAAGTCATTTAAAAACACTTTAAGGAAGATAAAAAAGTAACAAAATTAGGTTGTGGAAATTTTATTACTTAGATATTTAAATGTACTTCAGCTAAATTGTTTGAAATAACAAAAAATATATATATATTAAAGATGAAGCCATGATACTTATTTTCCATGTAGATTTACTTTCGTGATTTAATTTCACCCAGCACTGGTTCTGTGGTTCACTGTAACTTACCAAACCAGTTGTAAGTACGTCTAATATTGTACTTTTTAACACTAGACTTATTTTACGGTGATAGATTACTTACAAAGACCATTTATATAATCAGCTTATAAAATGTAGCAGTAAACATTATACTATACTACTTTATAATCCATTTTATTATCCAGTATTAACTGTGATAGGTACATACCCTCACTCTTTTTTGACAAAGAAATTCGTAATTTTTGTTTGTTTTTATGTTGCTTTGTTTTTTTCGATAAAGTAATATAGATAAATATCAGCACCCAAGGTAAAATTGTGAAAAATATCCAAAAAGAAAATTACATACGGAAGTGACGCAGTTGATCGAGGGGGTCAAAGTTCACAGAAACCTTCCGTACTTCCTTTCCTGTTAGCGGTGGCCGTAGAACAGCATCAGTGAGTGCAATTTCCCTTCGAACAATCTTCAACCATCGCTCGAAATCTGATTAAAGTCATCGTTGTTATCCTAATACGTGTATTACAACTATTCACGTAGCTTATATATGTTTGTTATTTTCGTGTATTTATAACTGACAATGGAAAAAAATAGTAATTATTGTAGTGCTTCGTCTCCGCAACGCTCATTTCAACATGGCAGCTTCCTTGATGAGCCACCAAGTGTACAAGTCAAATGATTAGCAGATGGGCTTATTACTTATGCTAATTGCGTATAATGTGCACTTTTGACTAAATATAAAGTAGACCTTCAGTGGCAACAGTTCCCGTGGTGTTAGCGACCCTAGAAATACATTGTTATAGTCTATAAATGGCTGACGCTAACTCATGCTAATGCTAAGTATGCCGGACATAAAGAAAAACGTACACAAATCACCGCATTTACTTTAACTTGGCCTGGTTTACATCGATAACGTTGTTACAAGCGTGTTGCATTTCTTTTGGTAAATAAAGGGCGTAACGGTTTGTTTTTTTACAGAAATGGGCAAGTTCATGAAGCCTGGGAAGGTGGTGATGGTCCTAGCTGGACGCTACGCGGGACGCAAAGCTGTAATCGTCAAGGTAAAACAGACTTTGGTTAGCTGTTCAGCGAGTAGTTGGAAAAACAGACCTGTATGTACACCCGAGCAATTTGAATATGTGGTTGGAAGTATAAAGACATAGATTCAACCAACGTTGTGCAAATGCAGATTGTCTTTAGTGATGTAAATACATTGAAGTGTACAGGAAGTGGGCCACGTATAAAGGTTGGACCATGCTGTTGTTTCTCTCAAACTTAAAAAACCCATTTGATACTAATCTGTCAAGCCTTCAGTCAATCATGGTCATCTGTAAAAGATGTAATGCCTCTCGCACTTTATCCAACTCCACAATAAAACAATGCCTTTTTGCAGAACATTGATGATGGCACCGCTGACCGTCCTTACAGCCACGCTCTGGTCGCAGGCATTGACCGCTATCCCCGCAAGGTAACCACAACCATGGGCAAGAAGAAGATTGCCAAGAGGTCTAAGATCAAGGCCTTTGTCAAGGTGTTTAACTACAACCACCTCATGCCCACCAGGTCAGTGTCTAGTGCTAATATTTATTGTGTTTATCTTACAATTTTATATTCAACACTGAGATGGTAGCATAGGTTACTGATTATTTATGCACGTAAATGTGGCACAATACAAATTCTCATGACTCTCCACTGTTTGAGGGTTTTATGGACATGAAATTCTGATGGTTGAACAGTTGTTGGCTGATTGAAAAGTTCACTGTATTGTACAACAGTACAGTATCTGTTCAGCCTTATTTACCACACAGCTCGTGTGGTAAATAAGAATGTGCTCGTCTCACATTCCCATATCCCCATCTAGTAAGCTACTTGCTCAGCAGTGAATCAACAATAGTGACGGACTGCTCTATGAATTTATTGTTAAGTGAGAATTTGTAGTCTGGAATTGTACTTGATGAACAAGTGGGTGTATTTCATTTATCATTCCTGTTGCTTGCGCTACATATTTTTGTTAAATATACATTTCTGATTTGAATTTGCTTCAAGTTTGGCAAATTTGTGTTTCCAAAACATTTCATGCACACTTTCTTTCACTTAAGAGAATATACTGTATTATAGCACATAAGTCACAGATGAGCTGAGTTTGAACACTGCAGGTGAAGCAGATATTTTCTTTTTAGCCTTTTTTCCTGAGTTATTAAGCAGTCCTGTAGAAATTGACTTTTTGAAAGGCTTTGGGTCTAAGAAACCTTTTGCTTTCATAGTCGATGGATGCGTTTGTCTCTTGGTAGCTCTTGTAACTGACTTTGATAAAAGAAATTCCATTTAAATGTGAGGAACTAGTATCTAGCATCTAAACTAGACTGTAAACATCCTATTTACGTTAAAACATGATTGAGTTAATACACCTATTTATTTTTTGAAAAGTGTTAATAAATAAAAGGATGCATCTTAATTGGCTGGTATGTGGCAGATTTTAAGCGACTGCACCTGAATTTAACTGAGCAGGTTTATGACGAGTCTACTTCAGGACACCTTGTGAGAATATAATCATTAATGAAATGATATGTGTAGAGCTCACTCGCTGTGTAATGACTCTGGGTTCATACTGTGAAGCTGCTCATTTCCATTGACAGGCAGCTGGCTGTGAATAAATAAAGCAGTTCTGCTAAACAACCCTTTGCAGGACAACTCAACTGTTCAAACAGCTTCTCATTGTGGAGCTTATTTTCTTTTAGATACTCTGTTGATATTCCTCTGGACAAAACTGTTGTCAACAAGGATGTCTTCAGGGATCCTGCCCTCAAGCGCAAAGCCAGGCGGGAGGCCAAGGTCAAGTTTGAGGAGAGGTGAGTGATTCTTAGTTTTTCCTATTTTGGATCACTTGGTGTTTGTTTAAGAATATGTGCTTCAAAGAAAACAGTTTTCGAAGTCTAGAGATGTTTAAGTTGAATGTGAAAATCAGTGAAACTTCTGTGATTTATTGATGTCACAGAAAAATGTGCTCATCAGCTTGTTTTTATCTACTGTTTTCAGGTACAAGACGGGCAAAAACAAGTGGTTCTTCCAGAAGCTCAGATTCTAAATTCACTCGGTTTCTCAAATAAATGTTTAAAAAAGGATTTTGTTGACTCCTTTTTTTGTGGTATGTTTTATTTTTGTAATCCTACTGAACAAAATACCTTTGAGAATAATCAGATGTTTTGTAGTGATGAGATTTTGATGCAGACTTGGCAGGATTATTATACTGGTTTCTACAGTGTTATTAGGGTCAAACTGTACTCCACACACCTCATATTTGCCTGTGAATGACTAATACATCCCGCAGTAATTAAAAAATATAACTATATTTTGTGGTAAACTACTTGGGGTCCGTGGAGACGAGCAGACAATGGCTGGCTGACATTTTCCACACACTACTGTGAAGAATTATAATCGGAGTATATTGGGTTCACATCTCTTTAAACCCAATGAGTGCTGACCATATCTGGAAACCCTACTCAACCAACTATGAGGTTGGAAATGTTAAGATAATGTTTCACTGATGTTTCAGCTGCCTTTGTCCGTTTAGCCAAATTGAACGTGTTTCCTCATGCTTTAATAGTTTAATACGTACAAAAGTTGCATACGTAACATCCACACCTTGATCAGTTCAGGGAAGTGTTTGGGTTGATGCCATACAACAGTGGTGTCAAACACGTCACTGATGTCAAAGGGCAACTTGTAATTTTGACTAGGTGCATTAAAGTGTCGTATGACTGAGTAGGGAATTGCACCGAGCAGTGTTTTTGTAGGGGCAGAAAACTGCTACACCATAGGGGCAGATTTTATTATATTTTTAAATTAAGAGCATTAAGTACTGATTTGGACCAAAGCAAGTGTACTCGTGTGAAAAGTATTTTATACTAACGGTGATTAATGTAAACAATAGCTCTCGATGCTTTTAACTGATCAGCCCCCTCCTGGCTGTTTCACTCCCAGCGCCCCCCCCCCACTGTTTTTATAAAACGTAATAAAAGAACCTCTGTATATATTAATAGTATAAGTTAAAATTATCTCCACCTGACCAACAGTACAGTAGTAAAATGTGTAAGTAATATTGTGATATCAAGACACTTCTGTAGAATGACTACTTTTACTTTCAAAACTTTGAGCTGATGTTCAATGTTTTTTCATAACATTTTAGCATTAAAAATAAAACATTAGGGTTTAAGAGTAGCTGGGGGGCTACAAACCAGTAAAACTAAACTTTATGAAAAGAAAATAATACATATGTATATTAAATACGGAAAGAAAGCTGTCGCCATTATAGGAGAAAACAACTGTTTCCAGAGGCACATGAAGGCAACATGCGCGCTGCGCCCCCTACTGGATCAAATGAGGCGTTAACGTTTTCCTGCTGTTGAGAAAAAGAAAGTGAAAGAAAATACATGATTGCAGAGAAGCTGTTCTTCGTTAGAAGGTGAGCTCAGGTTTAAAATAGAAAAATGCTTCTTTTAGTTAAACATGATGTAACATTAACGCTGGTAAACCTTAATCGCTTCACCTAACTGGTTTAAAGTAGTTATTAAAAATCTTTCTGATGTATTTATGTTGAGACTTTGGCTTGTTTACCTGAAAACGGGGCCTACACTGCTTTATTAAAAGACTGACATTTTACATAAAAATGCATTTCTTTTACACACAGTCTGTGTTGCTTTATCTCACTACGTATATGTCAAACACGAGCTTTAGCTGAAAACAAACCTCTAATATTTTGTGAATTATTGCAGATTACTTTCACTATGTCTTCAGATGAGGTGAGACGTCATTTTTATTCTTTGTGGCTAGGTCGTTTCTCTTCCTTGCATTTCATAAAAACAAATGGTACACATTTTGTTTTGTAATACTAATAGTACTTATTTTCTTATTATTTTAAGTCACAGCTTATCTGCAGTTTGTCTTTGTGTTTAAGGATTTCTCCATTGTGACTGACAAAACGCTGCCTCAAAGGCTGCTATCTGAGGACACAGTGGAGGGAATCAAGGCTTTAATCATCAACTGCCAGGTTCACTGAAACCTTTGATTTATTTATCTTGTACGGTGGTACATCGTGTACACTGGAGCCTAAAGATGTAACTAACACACTGTTCACTTATTCTATTTGTAAAGTCATGGCATGTAATGAGGGGACACATCGCTGATCTCTGACCTTTAAAGTTTACTTTAGAACGCACGTTTCTAAAACACATGAATGGATTTGTTAAGAAGAAATATGCAGATTCTCTAGTTTCAATTTATCATATGTGAACATCTGAGTATTATATTGTTTATTTCACCTGCAGTTTACAACTAAATATGTTTTTGTGCTGGTAGATGAAACAAGACATGAGAAGAATATCGTTTTTCACTTATTACTTGTCTTTCACTGTTGTCCAACATTTTCCAGCTGAAAACCACTGTTAGTTTAACCTAACGGGCAGAGATTTACTTCTGGATTCACAGAAAAAATATGAACAGCTGCTGCAGGAGCAGAAGGACCTGGCCGCCGCCAGAGACGACTCGCGAAACTTTGCTGACCAGTGCAAGAAGCGTTGTGATAAACTGGCCGCTACTATGACACGGGACCAGCAGTCCAACAAAGAACAGCTTGACAGAGAGACGGTGTGTTGTTTTAGTCTCATATTAATTTATTTTATTTTACTCCTCTAGGCCTGTGTGTTATCTAAAGTTATCTAAGTGCTTTTATATGATTCGGCTGACGTTTGATGGTTACTGTGACAGTGCTGATTATGGTGCAGTCAGATGCACATCACACTTGAACATCTCAGCCAATAGAAAACAGAGAAAAGAGAAAGAGAATGAATTTCTGTAAATTTCTATTTTCTAGGAGAAGCTTGGGATGCTTAAGCGAGAGGAGGGTGAATTGATGGAGGAGATTCAGAAAGTGGAGGAAGCCTTGAAAGAGGAAGAGGCCACATGCAATGATCTGAAGCAGCACACTGATGTACATCGATCACACAACACACTCGGTGATCTGCTGCCTGACCCGTGGCACATCCAGTAATCCAGTACTCCTGTTGATTTCAGGTGTTCAACGCCGTGCCAGAAAGGAAACTCGTCTTCACCGGACAGACAAGACCAGTGGGACAGGCGGGGGCAGACAAAATGCCAAAGTTTGAAATGAAAGCACGTATAGTCTTCCCGATGGACGGGGGGACGGCACTTGTGACGTATGAAGAGGAAGTCGGTGAGTGTGTATTCGCTCATAGATGAGAGTTTTACCAGCATGATGCCACCAGTATGGTTTGAATGATCTACCTTTTTTAGAGCTAGTATGTCTGTAACCCATGTTTTTAATCCATGTTTTATTTGTGATACCAATCAATGTAAAATTCTGAATAGCTCTGTTGAACCTTTTTTGTCGTCAGTGGCCATGAACATCCTGCAAATAAGGAAGCATCGAGTGGATCTGGGAGAAGAGTGCCGCATCACATTGGAGGCCAGGCCAGTTCAGCTGATGGTGCCCAGTCTGGTGGAGGTACAACAGAGGCTGATTAAGCCAACGCCAAACCTGTTTACTCTCCCTGAGATCAATCACAGTGTAACTTCCTTTAAGTGATCAATGCCTGCCTCTGTCCTGCAGATCGACTCTAACGTTTGTCCCCGGCGCATATTAATCTCTAATCTGCCAAAGATGGAAACTGAAACTATGCTCAACAAGCTGGAGATCCACTTCTCCAAGAGAAAAAATGGAGGTGGAGAGGTTGAAGAATGTGAAATGCTGCATGACTCTGGGACTGTGGTTATCACTTTTGTGGAGAATAACAGTAAGCACATGCAAAATGTACCACTGAGCCTATGGTGGGATAAAATGCGCTGTATTTAGGTTCATATGTAGTTGTGAAGTTTATTGTTTTGTTCTGAATACCAACTGATAAACTCTGCTTTTTGTAGTCGCCAAACATCTGGCAGATAAAGAATATCATGAAGTGGAGATACAACAAAACAAGCACAAAGTGAGGGTGACTCCTTTCCTTAACGGAACAATCACAAATCTGAGGGTAAGCATGTGCTAAGAGAAAGAGCCCTTCCACCTGTGTAGATGCTTACATACACCGGTTCTGTCTGACTTTTGTCTGTGCCATTTGTGTTCCAGACCAAGATGTCTGAGTGTCATCGCACAGTGCTGCTGACAGGAATCCCCGACATCATGGAGCGAGAGAGCATGCAGGACCTGCTGGAAATACACTTTCAGAAAAACTGCAATGGTGGAGGAGAAATCGAAGCTTTCCTCTACAACCCACTGGGTGAACACATCTCAGCGCTGTTTGAAGATGTCTCCCCAGACAAGAGTAGCTTCTAAAAACCTTTCAGGCTTAGAATATCATGTGTTACATGTAACGACAGGATTCACCCTGCAGACAAACACGTTTCAGTCTTATATTGTGTTTTCATGCATCATGGAAATAGCACAAAGCTATAAACATATCATATGGGATGTTTTTTGTCATTAATACAATTAAAAAAATGGGTGTTTCTGTCAAAACTGTTGATTTAAATTTTGAGAAATTTACTTAAATTCATGGATGAGTATTTTACCTGGGTTGTTTCTGTCTGCTATTTTAGCTTTTAAATTAATGCCCATAACAAATATTTACAGTATAATTAGGATGTAATAACCTTTAAATTTCATGTTAAATCTTAATAAAAGTGTTTCTGTTATTTTGGAACTGTATTGTAATGTATTAAACATATTTGCCATTGCAATTAAACTGGTGTGCGAAAAGATAAAATGACACAGGGTGTTGCTTTTGCTTTAACACTGGTGAAAGAATATAATACCCTATGGAACTGACACTTTGGGAGAAATGTTAGATGAGGAGTTCAATAGTTGTCTGTCAGAGACACAGGTGACTTAGCTTAGCAGGCTGAAAAACTAAGAAGACTGATTTGTTTATAAGACCTCAGTCTCACTTAGACTGCTTCTTCCCTGTAGATCACACAGAACTAGTTTCAATAATTGG
>JAUMHF010000025.1:5332729-5370256 GCA_032359275.1 Microctenopoma steveboyesi
TCCTGACTTGATTGTCCTCAAACGAGTGGCCTTTGTCTTTCAGATGTAGGTGAACTGCTGAGTCCTGTCCTGATGAGCCTGCCTAGTGTTTTGTTTGCTACTTCTTGTTGTCTTTCATTTGCCTGCTGTTATTTTCTCTCTACTCTTTTCACTCACCCCAATCAGTTTAGGGAGATGGCCACCGACCATGAGCCTGGTCCTGCCGAAGGGTTTCTTCTGTTAAAGGATATCTTTCCTTACCAATGTCGCCTTAGTGCTTGTGGGTTTTCCACATTATTCTGTTTTGTTTATATTTTGTAAGATCTTAACCTTAAAGTGTAAAATGCCTCTGCTAGATTTGGGAGACAGATCTAAGTTGAGCAGAAGTTCAAAGATCCATACCATACCACACCACACCACTATCTTTCGATAGCTGAATAGTTACATTTGACTGAAGGTGGAGGCCGAAATTTTACCACAACAAGAAAGAATGAACCCAGATGATGTTTACTGTAAAAACAGCCAAGTAAAAGTTACAGCACATTAAAAAAACTAAACAGACATTACTAAAGGAATCCATCTATACCCCTAGTGCACACAGTGAAAACAAGCAGCAGCTATAGATCCACAGAAGAAGGTAACAGACTCAGTTAGGCACTTAGAAGAGATGGACAGGTATAAAGTATGTGTGTCAAAATAAAATACATTAAAAAGACAGGGAAACCAGCGAGGGGGGGACATAAAGCTGAGAATACAGCAAAACACCAGTGACACAGTCAAGTACTTTGGAAGACGTCTGGTCTAATTTCACATCAACACAAGGAAAGAATAATTTAAAAATCTCTAAAACAACATCACAATCGAATTGTTACAATACATTGTTTGATGACGATCACACAGTAACTAGTGCAGGTGTAACTGCCAGCATCTAACAGTCCCTCTCTTCCACAGTGGGTAGCCCTTCTCTCATCCCATCGTTTTGTGCATACTAAAGGTTTCCTCTTTAAAAAGCTCATTTAACCTTAAGTCAAGGTCAGTGCAAACTCTGGTGTCAAAGTGACGTGGCCCCACCATAACTCCCTCAGATCACTGTGTAGGCTACGTGACAGTGACCAGAGCTACTGCATGAACTATTTACACGTGTTCACAGGTTCCTGTTACGTTTTGCTTTTGTAAAGTACATTTTACTACTGTTGATGAAGACTGCACTTATGGAACTTTCTTACTGGTAAGTTCTACACACAAAATACAGAGTTACAGTAGTATTGCTAATATTTCACCTACTCCACTTGAAATGTGTCTTTGTGCTTTTTTTTGTTAATGCAAGAATAAAATATGGATGAAAATGAATCTTAGTAGTGTTTGGTATGAGCACTGACATTACTATGAATGAATCCAAGTGAAAACAAGGACCAACACTTGAATTAGACACTGTAGAGTTGTAGAGTTTTGAATGCACTCGTGACCGTGTAAAAAACATCACAACCAAATCCATCTTTTTTTTGTTCGGGCTGATTTGTTTCTGGTTGCTTGGATTTCCTTTTTTGAGGATCATGTCAGAGCAAAACATTGCATAATTTCGTAACTATTGCTTTTCCGAGTGAGCGGTTATTCATTCAGCCCACCAACCACATTCATATACAGGTCAGCAGAGAAAGGAACGTTAGTTAAAGTTGCCAGAGAGCAGTGATGGAGAGATGTGTCCATCTCCTTAGTTTGGTGAGAAAGCAAGAGTGCATGAGTGATTTTAGGGGGGTTGGAGCTGCTGGTCGTCCAGAATGGAATCATGGGTAGATTTTAACCGGTGTGTGGAAACGGCCGTCTAAACGACCAGAGGTGCCCAGTCACTCGGAGTTTGTCCGTACTATATGAGGCAAGACGAGAGAGGAACAATGAAGATAGAGGTGGAAATTGCTCTGTAGTATTTTTCTACATATTAGGACATGTCCCATTGCTGCCACTTGGAGTCACTGCCGTGCAAAATGTTGTTCACTTCAGATCAATTGTTGTTTTAACAAACAAATGCTGTATATTTTTTCTGTATAACTGCATTGTTGGGAATTATTTGCTGTGCTGGGATTGAGGTGAACTGCAGTTCAGATGTTTATATAATTAACACCCACTTAGTGGGTTTTGAAAACAATGGAGTTTCTATGACAAAGGAACAAAACATATCA
Source organism: Microctenopoma steveboyesi (assembly GCA_032359275.1). NCBI lineage: Eukaryota > Metazoa > Chordata > Actinopteri > Anabantiformes > Anabantidae > Microctenopoma > Microctenopoma steveboyesi. The sequence goes on from JAUMHF010000025.1 coordinate 5,334,886, forward strand.
GACAATATTGCACTGACTCATTGAGGCTTTTCATGAGTTGGCAGTAAGAAAATATTTAAAGATTAGCAGCAATAAAACCTCTTTAAATAAAAGAGGAGCTTCGGTTTCTGGTAAAACTGTTTTAGAGAGGTGTTGTTTATCCTAGTATACTTGCATGTATTTTATTAGCTGGAAGAAAGACGGATGTTAAGTGCTATACCTGAATATCAGTAAGCTCTTTGTAGAACCTCTTTGCCAGGTCTGGTCCATTCTGCATGGTGGGGATCTGATATGTCTGAGAGAACGGGAAAGAAGGAAACCTGGACATTTAATATTTTTACATGCAGAATGATCAGTGGGTGTAGGCAGACTATAGTCTACAGTTTTCTTCAGTAAGATGACTTTTTAAATGTCATGTGCATAACAAGAAAACACAGGACAGAGATTACTATAGATCACTATAATACCGGTGAAACCAGGTTAGTGCAAATGATTATAAATTAATCAGACTCTAAAAATACATAAGAGTCATATTGACAACTTGAAACCTAAAATCTGAAGTTAACCAAATCTGTATTAAAGGAGGTCCACTACCTTTCCTCTGTAGAGCAGGCTGCCGACAGGACAGACTACACAGGCCGTCCCTGCTCCAAACACCTCGAGGACCTTTCCAGCATCCAGGGCTTTGAGCAGCTCCTTCATGTTCATTGTACGCTCTGTCACTTTAAACTCGCCCTAAAACACAGAGAGAAGTGAATATGATGATAAGGACAGTTTTTTCATCTATGTGAAAAATCAGGTTTAAAAAATAAATTACATTTTTTTGAATGGAAGTGAAAGTGAACTTTTTAAGTTTAAGTAGGTGTGCAGCATGTATTTAGAGCTGAAAACAGCTGCCTACTGCTGTGTCGACATTAAAGTCTTTTCTATTCTATTACTGTCAGCAGAAACTCTATAAACCTCGGTGAAGCTGAGGGTAGCTGCAAATTCAGCTGATAAATCCTGTTGTTTTATCAACTCACAAATTCACATCATTTTCATTTGATACAACAAATCATATTTATAACATATGAGCTACAGTCACAATAACTACATATTTTCTCACCCAGCCTCTGGCCAGGTCCAGCAGGGACTGTCTGGTGACTCCTGGGAGAATGAGGCCGTCCAGTGGAGGAGTCACTAGCTCTCTCTCTGCAGATACAAACACACGCATCACATAAATATTTATGTCGATGTGAAAATCACCAGGCGCACGCGTATTTATACCCAAAAAAGTAGAAACAAGAAACGTATCCAACCTCCTTTCTCATTAGTCATGTAGATGAAGAGGTTCATGGTGCCGACCTCTGTGATTTCCTCCTGCTCTCCGTACAGCCACAGGACCTGCTGACAGCCACGCTTCACCGCCTCACTCTGCACCGCAATCGTAGGCCCATAGTTACTGATGACAGATAACCATGTTTATTCCTCAGTATTCCCTGTGTTTACTCTAATATTTAACTCTTTTGTGGAAAAGATCTTTCACAATACCCAAAATATGTGAGGAGAATTTAGAAACATAAAAAGATGGTGCCATTTACGACCACATTAATGGACGTGGAAGTGGCTTTCTTCTACCATGTGACATCAACAGAGCCGTGACACAGTGTTGCGTAGAGTAACTGATCTCAAATATAATTAAAAACTAACATGTTAGGTTGACTACACTGAAAAAAAACGGGCTTCTCAACATAAGCCGACACATTTTCTGCTTGGGTTAGGAGGTGTAAAAGAGCCACACTACAATAAACAGAAGGCACAGTAGCTGCCCTTGAGAAACGGGACATGACACAAGTCACGTATCACACAACCTTTGCATTAAAAAAAGCTACTAAGTTAGTTATTTCTACATGCTTGTGGATAAATTGGTGTTTCTGTGACTGATCAGAGAGGGTGAAGGACAGCTCAAGTCAAACTCTGTGAAAAATATAATGAAATAATAAATCCCATGCCCAAACAATTCCTTTTCTCAAACTAAAGTTTACAAAGAGAAATTCTAAATGTGTAAATATGTCTAGAAGTTACTACCGTGAATTACTGCCCTGTCGACCATGTAACCGCTGCTGCTAAATTAGGCTCCAGAGTTGAAGTCTATCTTCGGCATTTGATGTGAGGAGGGCAGATTAGGTTGGCTTAGTGAGTCGAGTGTGTGTTCAGTGGTGTTATGTAATCACAGTGGACCTGAACAGGTGCTACTACAGGATCTAACAAAGAGGAAAAGTACAGCATTTGTAGAGGGAACAACAACCTTCCCTGTTAAAAACATTAAATAGCAAGAGAAAAGCCGTCTCCTGTTATGGATTAGTTGTGATGTTGACACATTTAGAAGGGTTTCATTATTTTCATCTCTACATCTCGACTGCATGTTTCACCCGTCACAGCAGAAAATTCAGATACGGTTTAATAATATATAAATAAACAGCAACTGTCTGTGTTTCAAGTTAAACCAATCAGATCTGTGATCCTGCTTCCCTCGTGTACTGTATGTCTATCACAAGAACTACCACACCCATAACCATCTTCACCTCCTGTGAAATCACCTCAGAGCTCTTACAGAAGCCTGATAACTTAAATAATCTAATACAAAAAGTAAAAGCGCTTCTGGTCCAGTATGAGATCCGCCACACCATCGCTGGTAGCCTAACCACCATTTCATGATCTTGTTGACTTGTGCATGGCACATTTTTAACTTCACCTCAGCAGATGATAATTATCGGACAGTTTCGTCACAGTCTCACGTTTGCTCTGATGACACGTCGTCTCCGGTTGACTGGGACCAGAAACTCGCAACATCTCAAGAATCGCTATCACATTTCACATTACGGTAAAAAGCTGTTTTCATAAAACAATGCCACACTCACCCTCCCATCTTATAGGCCCCTACACCTCCTTTCCAGGCTCGGACGAACGAAGGGTCTGCCAACAGAGAAACTGGGTTGAAAGACCCAGTGGCAAAGTATGGGCCCACGGGGCCAATGATGACAAAGATCATTGCTTTTCCTGCCCGAGACACGCCAAGGGACGGCTGCAGGAGAGGGAGAAGAAGACACGCGGTAAGGAGCGGCAAGTCAGTTTTTATGACGGTCACAAATTTTAAAATTATGACGCAGACAATGACATTTAATACTTATTTAACACTCATACCAGTCAACAATGATGAATAAATAAGTAGTTCATGTATCTATTGACATTTCTATAAAACCTTGGTCATACTACTTAGCATTACAATATTTAGAAACATAATAAACCACTCATTAACTTAGAGTTACTGAGCTCTGCAGCTTCTGACATAATGATGATTAAAATATCTATAATTAAACTACACAAAAACCTCAGTGATGTTAAAGCTCACCTCAGTTCCTATAAAGGTGGGTCTGATATAGAGGCTGGCGCTCTGGGAGTAAGGAACCCACTCCTGGTCGACCTCCACCAGCTTCCTGATGCACTCCAGCAGCTCACCTTTATCAAACAACTATTGAAAGACAACAAGGACATCAACGGTCACCTTCTTCACTGCGCTGCTTCATTCACACTCTTTTCTACTGACTGAGAAAAAAAAATACTTGAAAATGTACATGTACTCAACTACATGTATTCTCTGCGAAGTATTAAATATTTGTCTAGATTTAAAATTGTGTTTCTTCCACACAGATCAAGACCTTGGCAGAGGTACACCATGTACCATGTAAAAAGCATTCATTGTACCCTGCCTTCATGATAAAGTACTGCATTAGATCCTGGCATGCCGTCATATGTTACGTAACATTGCAGAAGGCCAACAGTGTTTATAATGTAAGCTGCCTAACTGTAGCACCAGTAGCACTGTGAGAAAACAAGGGGCTGAGCTGAGCTTTTTCAGACATGTTCTTACAGGAACAGCAGATGAAATGTGAATCACGAATAACGTGTTTCACATACTTATTTCACAGTCTGAGACTGGATTGTACAATTTCAACAACTTTATAACAGTATAGGTGCAATACCACAATGCTGAAAGATAAATCCCACTAACTGTGTATGGTATGTTGCATTACTACAGAGCCAGGACCAAACCAGGAACTCTGCCTCAGCAGTCGAACTGGTCTGGTTGCTTCAAGACCATCAGAACTAATAAACTGCAGGGTGTGGAGTCGATGATGAAGTGGCGGTTCAGACTCACAGGAAGGCAGCTTCTGTCAGCGCTCCGATGCATCCTCTCCATGTTCAGCATGGGCCTGAAGAGGCGGATGTGGTTGTCAGCTCCACGGAACGCCTTCATGCCTTCAAACAGCTGGAGAGCGGACAGACAGCACTTTATCTCCAGGTGGCGTGAGGGTTAACCATGAACCACAACATCCCTAGTTAAGTCCTCCAATCTTTTTTTTCACATTATTGTTGGGTTTCGTGTTGGCAGTGAGCCACTCTCTCACCTCTATGGAGTAGTGCAGGGCAGAGCTGGCCGGGTGCAGCGACAGGTTCTGAAAAGGTTTGATCTGTGGAGTCTCCCAGCCGTCCTTCTCCGACCAGTTGACCGTCAACATGTGGTCGGTGAAGTGTTTGCCGAACACCAGGGTGGAGGGGTCAGGCTTTGGCTTGCTTGACGCGTTACGTTCGATGATGAGGTCTGCAGCCTGAGATGGACAAGAAACCGGAGACGGGCAGAGAGAAGAAGTAGGGGACAGGACGAGAGCAGAGCAAACGACGAATACAGTGATTGCTTTTAAATTGGCGTTACAGACAGAGCATGCTTTAAAAAGATAATTAGTGGATTCAGAGTCAGGTAAAGTTCTGACTTATTCAGTCAATTAGACACAATCAATTAAATTAAATTAAACTGAATTAAATGATAAACAGGCAGAGTGGGGAAAAGACAACAGAGGAAACAAACCCTCAGGTAAAGAGGCAAATTCTTCTTCTGATAAATGTCACTTGCTTTTTCCACTTGCAGAGATAACACTGCTACACATGAACACAGGCCTTACCCGAGGACAAAGAAATGATTGATATTTTCCTCATTACCTTGAAGGAGCTGGCAAACCGCAGTGAGCCAAAGGAAAAAGGGAGGGTCTGAACCACCCATCGCCCATGGAGTGCCTGCAAATAAAACGAAGCTCTTCAGAAAACAGCACAGTCACTGCAGACATTTTCCTAACCACTCGTCACTGTAAGGGTCAAAGTGGGTGCTGGAGCCTATACCAGCTGTCACTGGGCAGGAGCCAATACACCCTGGACGTTTCAACAGTCTATCGCAGGGCCAACATACAGACACCAACAACCATGAACGCTTACATTCACACCTACAGACAATTTAGAGCACGGGTAGGTAAGTCCCGTCCTAGAGAGCCACAGTGCTTCTTGTTTTCCAACTGGCTGAACACACCTGATCCAGGTAGTCATCAGTTCCTGCCGTTGTTCTGTAAGAACGGCCTTGCCTACACCCAAACCCAAACCCTTCAGAGTCACAAATTAACCTAACATGCATGTCTTTGGATGATGGTAGGGAGCCAGGGTGTCTGGAGCAGACATAGGGGGAACAGGTAACCTCCACACAGAAATGCACCCAGTTGACCTGGGGATCAAACCTTTTAGCTGCATAACGTCAGTGCTACATCAACACAAAAGTTATGTCTGGGGGAGGGGACGTCCAGATTTCCCAGGTGAGGGATCAACAAAGTCTTATGATTTTAGGCTGCTTTGCTGCATCTGGACCTGGAAGTCTATTGGTGTATCTAAAAGGATAATGTCAGGGTGTCTGTCTGCAAGCTGGGTGGTGCAGCAGGACCCTAAAAACTGACATCTATTTACTCCTAAAACACAAAATCCACCTTTTGGAGCCCAGAGCTCATCTTAAGCGAGACACTGTGGAATGATCTTACAGAGAGATGTTCACACCAGACATCCTACAAATATGGCTGAGAAGAAGCAGTTGTGCATAGAAGCATGGTTCCTCCTGGACGTGGTGCAGGTCTAACCAACAACTACAGAAGGCGCTGGCTTGAGTTTGTTGCTGCTAGATGGTTAAACCAGTTATTTAAACAGTGTAAAGAAAGAAATAGAAAGAATACAAGGCGGTACAAGCGTTTTGCAAAGACTGACATTGGCTGACATTAATGATAGGAAATACTTAAATCTACTTAATCTGTTCTAGTAGGGGGTGGCATGATAGCTCAGTATCACAGATACCCTGTAGTAGCGCAGACACAGGTCTAACAGCTGTCCAAACAACAATTTCCCTAAGTGGTTCAATAAAGTATTCATTATTATTACTATTATAATAAATAATGCCAACTGGGCAGATCTGTCTAACAAAGGGCTGTAAAATGTTACACACTGCCCTGTCCACAGCGATCAATATGTCAACACTCAGCACCTATACACCAACCTAAGCAAGAAATGCAGGTATGTTAGTGGTATTACTGGCTCTCTGCTTTGAGGCATTCTGACTGAATTTCTTCTAATAATAGAATCTTGTAATAAGAAGCAATAGGGGTTGAATTTTTATAGCCACAAAGTCATATAGTCATAAATTCTTCTTGTTCCCTGGTAATACAGAGTCAGGTTGTTGTTATCCCTGTTTAACTTGAATATAGATGAATTATAGCAGGATGTTAATGCTCGTAAAACAGTTCTTTGTAATCTCACAATGACTATGTTAATCTTTTAAATTGCATTATTGGTGTCTTACAGTTATTGAGTTTACACTACTCATACGATGCTGCGTTTGACATGCTATGGTATTAATGTTATTCCCGTACCAGTTTTTTGTGTGATCGTAAACGTTTAATCGGTGCCTTGGTCATTAACACAAAAAAGTTGCATAGCGACTCTGACGCAGCCCATGGGAGCGTTTTGAATGTATGATGCAACATTTGTCTTCGGTATTGATTTATATATTATTTATTTGCTGTAAGGTGTGCAACAAGCATTGATAAATGAACCAGGAACTCGAATTGTTTGCACATCTGCACCTTCAGTCTGAAATTCGGGTAAAAGTTATTGAAACTAGCTACTGTTAGCACTAACTTTAGCTAAGTTAGCATGCGTGCCTGACGTTACTGGTAACCAGCAGCACCACAGGTTAGCTTACTTGATTAATGACAGACAAAAGTATGGGAGGGTGATAACAAACGTGAGGTAATGTAAGGAAACGTCTGACGTTCTCTGAAATGATCATAGCTGGCTTCAAGTGGTTTCGATATAAAGGCCGAACTCCTCTGAATAATTGGAGATTTTAAAGGACACATGCCAATCGCTTATCTTACACAAAGTACAATTGTTAACTCATAATCAGCATCGTATATTTGTCAGTTCGGCTACTATAAATCTACCAAAAAATAAATCAGAAAGTGTTTAATTAGTTTGCCAGCAGCCACCAAAGACGTGGAAGCAGCAAGTTGCAGCATTTAACAACCAATGAATTAATGTTGGCCAAATTTGATATCAAATGTTCATAATTTTACAGAATACCTCCAATCGTCTTTTCGAGCTGCTCGTTTTGGCTTACGAGAGACACACATTTAATTGACACTTTTTTTAAATGACTTTTGGCACGTCGTCTTGCCACCCTCCGTGCTGGCGGGACAGACGCAGCAGCCCGTGTAAACCAGCCTGTTGTAAAGACTTTTTTATCTCTCTTCGTCGGATTACTTATCAGGTATTTAGGTGACTCATTTACCCGGACAGTCAAAACAGACAGGGAGACGTTGGTCAATGAACTCACCGACCGGAGCGCTGCCATCTCCTCTACGTAACGATGATAGACGAGATTATTGTTCGTGTGGAAACAAAGTCAACTTTAGTTCCGCTTTGAAATGCCAGAAACTGTTCAAGCCAGAAGTTTCCCCACACATAAAACGCCCTTCGAGATATCGGTCCTTTAACAAAAAACACTTAAACTCGCTGGGATGCTTTACCAATTTGTGACTATATTAACATTTCTTTTTTCTGTGTTAAGAATTTAACATCACGTGTGCTCTAAAAAAACGGGGATAGAAGGGTTAGTCAATGAAAACTCATAAAATAAGTATCTTGTTGTGATAAGCGGTTTTATTACTCAGTCAAGTCTCATTCAAAAGTCACTGCAGGCGTGACAAAAGCCTATCATGTCATTGGTAGACGCGCCAGGGGAGGTTATTAGAAGTCAAGACAGGGGTGCTGATTGGTCCGTCAGAGGGGAGTGGACCAGCTCGTGTTACAGTCTGTCAGGATGCCACAATGTTAAGCTGAGTAACCTCCAGCTGGTATTTAGCTGAACTAAATTCATCAATTAATGCTTTAATGTATTGATTGATAATTCCCATTGTATTTAAAGCATTTAGTATTCACTTTATCATCCACCACACTTTATTATACACTACAGAAATAATGAACTCAAGCTGTTAAACCAGCTACTTCACAACCAGGAAGAAGACAACAGGATGAAGACGGTATCTGACTCTTGAAGCCGTAATTGAGTTCAGCTCCTCCGCTGAGCAGCAGGTTTATTCCAGTGCAGAAAGTAGCATCAGCAGCGAGATACAGGGCAGCCAGTCCACACTCCGCCTCAGTCCCCATACGGCCTATCAGCTGTTTGAGAAGAAAACACGTCATGTCTCATTCTGTTTGAAGGTTGCACTGTGCAACATACTTGTGACTACGTGTGCTTTTATGCTCCTGTAACTGTTCCTACAACAGCTGAATCCAGTTTGGCTCCTAACTGGTAGGTTTGTCAAGTGAACACAGCGGCCCTGGTGGTGTAGCGGTTAGCACTATCGCCACAGCAAGAATGATCAGTGTTCAGATCTATAATAATTGGTGAATCTAAAGTGCACTAATTGTGTGTGATTGTGTTGTCTCTATGTGTCAGCCCTGTGAAAAACTGGTGACTTCACCAGGTTGTACCCTGTCTCTCACACACTGATGCGATAGGCTCCTGCAGTTCAGCTAAACTGAAGAGAGCAAGCGGTTAGGATTATTCTTTTCAAAAATGTTGGCAGAGGTCTGGATTCTTTTAAATGCATGTCTCCATGCAAAAGAAAAACTACAAACCTCGTAATGCCACGTATGTAGTTTCTCTTCTTCTCATCGCACTTGTAACGAGTTCTTGCAGTGATTCTCATTCATTTGAATGGGGGAAGTACATAACACAGGAACGAGCAGCATAGTGGGGAATTCAGCCTTAAATAAAGTGACATGTTCCTAACAAGACTCCATGGATAATTCACTGATCTGAACTCAGTATACCCACTAGGAACTAGGAAAAACGGGGATTGTCCCATTAAGACTTGATATTAGTTTCTCAGCCTCAACTGTTGCTTTAATAATTGGAAAAACAAGAACTAAGACATATTAAGCTATTGCTTTTACTTTTTTACACATTCTTTTGCTCTGTTATTCACCATGTATTCTAAAGTGCAAGCTGAGAATCTTAAGGACCACTTTCTATTTTCTCATTGTGTCTCACAGTCAGCTTCAAATAACAATTATGGCTAGAAGAAAATTGCTGTTGCCATTTTGTCAAATGGCAGCTGGTTTTAACTAAACACCCCAGTGTTAGTGTCATAAAAAGCCTTTTGTGTCCTCCTGTGAGAAAGTACCTGTGCGTTTTCTCCCTTTTTTATGGCTGCTGCAGCATCTGGTGTCTGTCCTGCCAGTTCTTCCCACAAAGGTGTCATCACATTACCTGGAGAGATGCTGTAACACATGACAGAGTATGATTAAAGACAAGAGGTACAATTAGAATTATGCCAAAAAATAACAAGCATCTCAAACGTTTTATTGCAAATGGTGACAACATCACTGTATTTTTTGTATTAACTCTACGCCTATATGTTCTGTCATAGATTGATGCAAAAAAAAGGGTAATACATGATGAAGAAACCAAAAACTAGTTTGACTCACCAGTTGACTCTCACATTGTAACGACTCTCATCCACAGCCATCGCCTTTGTCATAGAGACTATTGCCCCCTTGTGGAAATGAAACCGCATTACACAGCTTTCCCTTCAGCTGATGACAAAATGAAATAACACACTGACAACAAACACACCTTGGTGGCAACATAAGGTGCAGCATCTTTCTGCCCGATGGTCCCGACTAGACTGGAAACATTGACGATGTTCCCTTGACGCTTCCGCAGATACGGCAACGCAAACTGTGGACAGATGAAGACCTCTAATGAATTCAAAGACTCCACATCTACATTTATTATGTGTAAAGGCTGTAATCATTTAAAATCACCTGGTAATTTGATCATACATTAACTACTCAATATTTATTTTGGGCAAAATTTGTTATGTTTATTTCTGTTATATTTTCAGTAACGTGGACACTTTACTTTAGAAGCCAAAAAGTAGCTGACGAGGTTCAGATTCAGCAGATCTTTGAAATCCTCGGCTGTGGTGTCATCAGTAGGTTTATGAGGCGGGTCTGAAGAGAAGAAGTGCAAAAGCAACAAGAGGAATTACGCAACAGCATCCAAACAACGTCCTCACCATCATTTCTGTTGAAAGGATTATTAAAAAACAACGTGAGACTTACGCCACCCTGCATTGTTGACCAAGCAGTCGATGTGTCCATAACTCTCCACGGTGACTGTGATCAACCTCTGCAGAGAGACATGTCAACAGTAAGCAGGCCAGAGAGACAAGTTACCAACAAATGAACTGCACCAGAAAATAAAGCAATAAGTCAAATGAGTAGTTCTTTAATCCAGAAACACCCAACGGCTGTCTTTTAAGTTATTTAGAACACCAGTCTTACAGGATTACGATTATTATGACAACAGCATATTCATTTGACCTGGACAGATTTTTTATTTTACTCCCTCAGCCTCAATAACCCCTTTGGTAAATTAAATATTAAAAATGTTGCATCCAGATATTATTCTGTTTTTTCTCTGGCTAAACTTCAGTAAAAACTAAAACAACAGAAAAACGTGTTTTTATGGTAGAGTCAGTAAACAGGACACAATATGAGGCCTCTGGTCTTATGATCACGACTGTAAATCCATGACCCACCGCCCTCTTAGACTGAAGCTGCACTTTACCTTGATGTCTTCCTCCTTCGAGATGTCACATGTCACAAATTTGCAAGATCCTGGTCCTGCTTTGTTTAGCTCTTCCTCTAGAATCTCACCTGTTCCAACTATAATACACGTGCTGTATGATGACTATGGTTAAATATTCAGAGTATAATCACAAAATCACAACAGATGCATTTAATGCAATGTTACACACATTTTAATCACAACAATAAACGGCACAAAAGAGCTTAATATAATGGGAGTTATAGAAATATACAGTAACACTAACCTCCTCTTGCACAAAACACCACCAAGGCACCATTCTCCACTAAAAACAGAAGAAGCTTAATGTTTACTGCGCCGCATCTGACCACGACCAGAGCATTAAAAACGTAAACGTACAACATACCAAACACTTTCACAATCCCTCTGCCAATCCCTTTGGATCCTCCAGTGACGACAACAACCTTGTTGAGGTAGCGCAGCGACATTTCTGCTGCGGATCAGGGCGGAAGACGCAAAGCTGCGCTGCTTTACTCTACTTGTTGCGCTGTGGCGCATCAGGAAGCTTTTCTTTTTAACCAGTTCACCCGCTTTCTTCAAACATGCAGTCATGTGTTTTGGTGTGAAGTTCAAAGTTCCTTCAAAACACAAGGTTTACTCTGCTGCCTTCAGGGACAATCCGCATTACTGGTTTTCTTAAACTTCACAATTATCAACTGTATGCTTATTAAAGGACAAACATTTTTAATTGATCTGAATTTATTTTTTTTAATAGGACTTTAAAAATTATGAATCCATATTAATTATCCGCTTCCGGATTCATCTTAGTAATATAATGATAATACCTGTATCATACATTTTCAAAGGGATTAAGTGTTGCGAGTATTTTATAAGATGTCTAGAGAAGAGAAAGATTTCCAGATTTATATTTATTACAAAACAAGTGCTGGTCGGACAGATCAGGTTTTATTAAAGTTTTATTTGCCCAGTTTTATATGTATCTGCACGAACCACTGTCAGTTTTATGTTCTACTTTAAAATAGACAGCGACAGTAAAGCTATGAAAGCATTCAGAGATGAAATGGAGACAGAAGCCAAATGCCAATTTTATGGTTTTATTACAAAGTAAATATCAAAATATAAATCTTAAAATCATATATGAGTAGGCTATATATACGGTATATGTACACACGTACATATGAAAATGTACAGTATGTTTAAGCGTGAATGGAAGGTTAAGAGGTTGACATTTTAAGGCAAGGCGTTTGGTGGGGGCAAAAAAGGGGGGAGAAGAAGAAGCAGTGGTGCTCTCAGATGAAGAGAGGCTCAAAGATTGAATTTCAGCCCAACAGCATTCCCTGAGGGTGTAGTGAGCATGGGAGGGAGCACAAGAGAGCAAGTGAAGACAGTGAGTGAGTGACCTACAAACAAGTGTAACTATCTTAACTTCACTCTGGCTGCGGATAAACACCACTACAGCTCTTGGAGGAGCTTCACTGCACCCTGTGCCTCCTCCCCTCCTGAACCAAAGGTGGGACGAAACGGTGGGAGCAGAAGAAGAGGATTCTCTGGACAACATGATGAGGGAACACATACACACGCAGGCTCAGATCGAGGTAATGATCAGCCCAAAAGGTACCTGAGTTGGAGGTACAGTAGGAGAGCCATGATCACTGTGCAGGTGATTAGTGGGAATCAGAAGCTCTGGCTGACATATCGCTGAGGGGAGGACACGAGATTAGTTTCTACGTGGTGCACTGGACATGCTGATAAACTGGTACATGAGTTGCATGAGCATGAAGCTGATGCATGTATGGAGATGTTTGCATTAAGGCTCTGTATTATAACATTTTAAATACATCAGAAAGGAGGACATAAGAGTTCTGTGAAATATCTACTGCCTCTACTTATGCGTACAAAGAATTTCTAATGGCTGATTTCATAATTTTGTGCTGAAAATAGCTGAAACCACAACTCAAACTGATGAGTGGTCTTCATTTTCACAGACTGCACTCAAACAGTTGGTTAACTCAGCTCAAACTAATTTGGCCATAATTCATAAGGCTGAGGCAGCAGCAGTTTTTTTTATCTTCTGTAACAATTTCCTTTATTTATTCACTTCTGTTCTCTTGTTCCGCTTTTTCTGCAGATTTTATTTGTTCAGAGCAATAGAGACAACAAAAGAAAGACGAAACAGTTTAAAAACAACGCCTGAGAAATGGATAATCAAGATGGCAAAGGAAGCACAGGAGATGGAGGGAAGAGGGCTGAGGATGCTGGTGACGAAGACAAGTGGACCAAAGACAAGCACAACAAGCTGGAGAAGGAGAGCAGCGAGAATGAGCCGAGCACAGATACCAGGAGGAAGAACCGTCACTGTCAGTGGAAGAGCGGCTGGGCCCTGTCTGAGCGCCTTACCATTAATGTGTCAGGGATGCATTACGAGACCCACCTCCGCACCCTTGCCCAATTCCCAGATTCTCTGCTGGGCGACCCCCAACGTCGACTTCGCTACTTCGACCCCCTTAGAAATGAACTCTTCCTTGACAGGAACCGTGCTTGCTTTGATGCTATCCTCTACTTCTACCAGTCAGGTGGGAGACTGCGAAGGCCCACCAACATCCCACTGGACATATTCCTGGAGGAGCTGCGGTTCTATGAGCTTGGTGAGGAGATCATCGAACGCTTCAAGGTGGATGAAGGGTTCTCAAAGGAAGAAGAGAGGCCCTTACCCGCCAATGAGTGGCAGCGCCGCCTCTGGATGCTGTTTGAGTATCCAGAGTCCTCCAGTGGAGCCCGGATCATTGCCATCATCAGCGTTATGGTCATTGTGATCTCTATTCTCATCTTCTGCCTGGAGACCCTGCCAGAGTTCAGGAATGAGAAGGAACAGAGGGAGGTGAGGATGGTTCACGTGGTGCTGACACATACTAGAGCTGCCTGTATGTGCGAAGGCGCAGAGGGAACAGAGGTTAAGTGATGAGGTGAACATGCAAAGACAAGAGACAGGCGCTGACAGGGGTCACACTGTCAAAAAATAAACCAGCTGTTACAGCACAAGGTGAAAATGTTTTTATCTATCAACGCCGAGGGCAAATTAGAGCAAAGAGTACGTGTGATCAAGGCAAGAGGAAGCAAAGGCAGCAGAGAGAGAAGAGGAGGCATGCTCAGTTGGACTTGTAAAATCTGATACACTGATATTGTGAGTAATGAAGAGGATGAGGAGCAGTAAAACAGCTGGTAGAAAAACAAGAGTAAGGACAGGAGAAAGACAGATCAAGCAGGATTACTCTTAGAGGAAGGATACTCTGTAATGATGCCACTCAGGGGTGACTGCCAGAGCCAACAAGTGCATTTGTATAAAGTGGATACTTCATAAATACTGAGAAGGGAAGGGGGGGGGGGTAAGGGTTTTGAGGTAGAGCAGCAAGTGTGAAGGCAAGGAAAGGAGATGAGTTTGTCTCACGTTACCCTCTGGAGATATAAAGGGCTATATATAGTGGAGGGACAACCCAGCACATCAACACACAAACGAGTGTCTGTATTAAGAAACACTTTGACTCTTAGGCTACACGGTGAATCCAGCACATCAGCTTTTCTGATGACTGGCACAAAATTAAGTTAGTCTCACATAGTGCTCCGATGGCTTCGAGTCGAGTCGAGTTCTGGAAGTTGAGGCAGAAGAAGTGGCACACTGGGCTTTCTGGATTTAAGGTTCCCACCACCTCCACCGTGGCTCGGTTACTCTAAATACACAGACATATACACTTCACCTCACATGATCAGAGCATGTTACAACTCAAACGGCTCACCAGATGCTGAGGAAAGCTGGACAAATCCAAACTAATGAAAACAGATCACAGTAGTTTGTTTAAATCCTGATGCATACATGCTCCTGCTTCTGTATTTATTATTATTTATACAATGTCATCATCTCAAGGCACTTTACATAACAAGGTTAAGGACCTTGCAAAATATAAGTATATACAGAACATTTTAGAAAACCCAACAGTCCCTCTTAAGCAAGCACAAACACAACAGTGGAGAGGAAAAAGTCCCTTTAACAGAAACCTCCAGCAGAGCCAGGCTTAGGGTGGGCGGTCATCTGCCTCCAACTGTTGGGGTGAGTGATAAATTCTTAACTAGATTTCTTCCTGTGGAAGGTTCATGTATAAACAGATACTTACACATACATAATATTGTAAACACTGTCAGCACTATATAGCTACAGTTATAAATTCTATTTTAAATAGTTACCAAGAAGGTTTATTAATACTTTGTGTCTTTTAAGTAGATATAGGACAATAACCAAAGATTTAATTTTCTAATTTATCAAATTTAGGCTTTACTTCACTCTGCTTAATTTTACTAGTTGGCATTTTACCATTTCTCAGAATCAGAAAAGCAGAAACTATTACTAGGGATAATTTAAGAATATACTATGTTATTTCTTCTCTATTTTGTGTTATTTTTAAAATTTGGACAATAGGGAGATGAGAGGAGAGAGATGAAAAGAAAAAACAAACAAGAAAAACCTCTACATTGCAACATTGCAAAGTAGATGAGCACATTTTATGTCATTTGTCTGACTGTTTAAAAAGAAAGCACTCTAATCTAAACTGTGCTGTCTCTAACAAGTGAATTTGGCTAGTACATTCTCTAAGCCGATTGTACACAAAAGAAATATATAAACATACAATGTCAGAGACTATATGTACTGCAACATAGACGTCTAAAATAACTCTAACTTGTTAAAAGCCACTGTCCAGTAATGTTGAACCCAGACTTACTTCCCAGAAAAAGCAAGCAGCCGTGTTGAAAAAGTGTCAAATGTTTTGGTTGTTCCGGTGTCTGGGGCGTAAGATTACCTCGAGTCACATGTTTTAATGTTTTTTTGTGGTTAAATATAGCGAAACTGATTGATATAAAAGTCTGTGAGGAAAAATAAAACCACGGATGTGTAAATTGAGAAGGTGGAAAATATAGCACGGTATCACAGATCTCACAGATCCTGATGACAGATGTCATATTCTAAATGTGCTGAGGACAAACTTCGGTAATAATTGCTTCTTCTCACTTAACTGCTGTGCCTCTCCTATTTACTCTGTCCCTGTCTTCGATGTGTTTACTGTCATCTCCATGGTGCTATTTATTATGATTATATCTCTTTCCAACTCACATAACTAAATATAAATGTATCTGTCAGGCAAAGTGGTTCATATCCTACTATATGTGTTTGGGTGCAGCTCTAACAACTTTTCCTTCATTCTTTGTCCTACAGCAATACATGACCATACCTCACCCCACCATAGCCAATGAAACCATCTTGATTCCACCTGGATTCACTCCTTTCCAGGACCCCTTCTTTATCGTAGAGACGATATGCATCTGCTGGTTCTCCTTTGAACTCATCATGCGCTTCATCTGCGCTCCAAGCAAGATACACTTTTTCAAAGACGTCATGAACACCATTGATTTCTTTGCCATCATTCCCTATTTTGTCACGTTGGGAACGGAGCTGGCCAAAGACAAAGGAGCCCAGCCGTCCGTGTCTCTGGCCCTTATCAGAGTCATCAGGTTGGTAAGGGTCTTCAGGATCTTTAAGCTTTCTCGTCACTCCAAGGGCCTCCAGATCCTGGGCCAGACGCTGAAGGCCAGCCTCAGAGAGCTTGCCTTGCTCATCTTCTTCCTCTTCATTGGCGTCATAATCTTTTCAAGCGCTGTCTACTTTGCCGAGGTGGACAGGCCTGACACGGCTTTTACAAGCATCCCCGAGGCTTTCTGGTGGGCGGTGGTATCCATGACGACAGTTGGATACGGGGACATGTACCCAGAGACGGTTGGGGGGAAGCTGGTGGGCTCAATGTGTGCCATTGCAGGGGTGCTCACCATTTCTTTGCCAGTGCCCGTCATCGTGTCCAACTTCAGTTATTTCTACCACAGAGGGATGGAGTGTGAGGACACCACAGAGTACCACCATGTCTCCTCATCACTCTGGGAAAATGACCAAGAGGATGATGAAGTAGACAATGATGGTATGGATGGCGGGGAAGAAAACATGGAGGGCTATACAGCCCTTTATGAGCAGAACAGCAGGGAAATCTGCCCTCCCTTCAACGGGACTCTTCTGACGGGACTTTGTGCAGAACAAGTGGCTGGTGATAAAAGAGGATTAAACGTCTACCTAAACGAACCTCTGGTCACTCAGGTCTGATATAGAGCAGTTACATTTAAAAAGGGATGGTAGAGTGATACAAGAGAAAACATATGAAGTGTATGCGAAGACACTAACCCCTGTTTACTTGTAGTGCCTTGTTTTAGGCAACAAAAGAAAATTATTCTCAAAATTCCTAAGAAATTGCTTTCTCATTATACCTGTGCTGTTGGAAATCAAATTGTTCTTATATGTGGAACTGTATGCTGATGGCTGTTGGTTGTATCCCAAAAACATAAAATGTCGCATGCAGGACCCATCTTACACTTGCTCTGCAGCTATACACAGTGATTTCTGCTGAAGATAAGCATTGATGCCCTTGACTGCAAAATGTGGCATGATAATTTTGCATTGGGCGCACGGGCAGAAGGACATTTTTTCTCGGGGCTGAGGATAGCATGTTTATGCATTTATATCTTTTACTTAAATAAAATCATATTTTATCACTCATGTCGTGGACTTCTGAATTCCTTCCACATGACTCCCCTTGCAGTCACTGTGCGAGAACCTGCCTGCTAAAATCTAAACAACTTTTTAAAATCATCACAAGGCATAAAGTATTTTCAACTGGGTGATGCATACTATATATTGTACATCTGCATTCATGTTTTGGTTTAATGGTCAGAAAAAAAGAGTGTTGAGTATAGATTGTGTATTAAACTGTGTTTCTGTTCTCTGTTTCATGTGACAAGTGATCCTGCCTCTAGATGTCAGACAATGTTTTAAAACAGCTATGCTGCATAAACCAGGCAACCCCTATTTTTACCACATGATGCAGATGATTTACCTTATATTATTTTCATGCTCCTCCAAAAAAGGCATAACTTCTTCCTGGGCCACAGAAAATCTGGTGGATTTCTGGACATTATACCACCGAATCTAATTATTAAAGGTTTGTTTCACATTGGTAACTGTGTGTGTGTTGGGGCGGGTATGCTGCCTCTTGCCTAATGATAGTTGGTATTGTTTGCCCCTTAACATAGAAATTGAATTGATGTATTTATTTTAACTTTTTTTTAATAAAAAAAGTCTGTTCTATTGATGACTTGTAAGAAATCATTAAGTAAAAGTTGGAAAAAGAAATGACTCATGCTGATGAATAGATTGATGTTGTGTACAACATTTATGCAATAATTTATGAATTTATGAAAAAATAATTGTTTTTCATTTGAGAAGCCAGAAAGAAACAGGACAAATGGTTTATTTGTGTTTTAACGTTAGAACCAGACTTTGTGTGAACATAGTCTATAAGGATAGGGGGGGTCATGCAGACCTCCCTATACTTTTATGGTCTTTTTCTTTATATATTTATTGCAATCGTTATACAATTTTGTTTATTCTCTCTTTAAATGTAAAAAAAATGAAACATAAAGAATATATAAGTTAAAGGAAATTGCTGTCCTGCTGCCGTTTTTTACTGTGAGTGGTTTAGTTTAGGTCCATTAAATGAATCCCATGTATGTTTTATTTAAATTTTAGGGAATTAAATATCAATCTGAACTAACTGACTGACTGACTGAATCACTGTATAAATCATAAACAGTCCCAAACCTACATTGTTTGGCAACAATAACAATAAATACTATAAAAAACAGTTTACACAGCTTAAGTTGAGCAAAGAAAAGAGTAAAAGTTTTGTAAAAAACAGATGGTGTTTTGGAGCAGATGATGCTCCTCATAAATCCCACCACCCTAACCCATACTCACACTCTTCTCAGTGATGGTTACAGTGATTAAATTCCTGAGCCCCCCGTTTTGCCTCATATCCCCAGGAAAGGACAGCTCTCTCTCTCGTGCTATAGGAGGGATTAGTGCTTTATTCCACAAACGCCATCAACCCTAACGTTCAGTCATTCATCAAAAATGTGAATTTTACATAGTTTAAGATAAAGTTGCAAACTCTGACATGCTGTCACATTTTCAGATTTCTGCTAAGCACTGACTTGCTGCCTTTAACCTTTTCACTCTGCCTCACTCGGCTGTCCTCTCTGACGTGCAGGGACCCAAAACTAACGTCAGTCCTGCTTGAAATTACCCACAGTGCCCTCATGCAGTCTCGGAAGAATGAAAGGGATTGACGTCTTTCTGGCCATCTGCCACCCTCCGATTCCTCTCCCATCCCTCAACCTCTTCTGACTCGTCCATCTCTAACTCTTCTTTGAGAGGATTAAGTGTGTTGGTATCTCGATGTGACTTTGTCTCATCACTGTGTAAGCGCAGTACTCTTGTGTAATGTGTGCAATTTCATTTGTGTGTCTGTTACACCTTTTCCATCCAGTAATATCTTTGTTTGCAGGATTTTTCCTGCGTCTTTAGTTGCTGAATGCTGACGCATGTCCTCTTTTACCTGCAAATCCCTCCACAGATTGTAGAAGTTATTTAAACAACAAAGGGAAGCTTAGGCGAATTTTCATTACTTTAAATAAATATCTAAGATTTTATTATACTATACATAACCTGGACCTGTGAGTTCAAGTTAATAATGTAGGGTGGTAGCTGGTGAACTTATTTTTTTAAATGAAAGGCAATTCAGTGGGGAGAGGAGACTGATGAAGCTATTCTATACAAATAAAATTGAGTAAATTTAAACATAAAACAAAATTAATACAGCCTCTTGCCTATTAGTCATCATGTCAGACACCAGAACATCACAAGAAAATACAAATCATAGATGATATACACCGTATTAACACCAACAGTGAGTGCTGTCAGGGAACAATTAGGCAAGGATTCAAGAAGAGCACCTGGGAATGAAATGTCAAGCGAAGCGAGAATCACTGTGTATAAAAATAATGTTGGTTGTACATTTATTTCATTTTACATGAACCTGTTGGAATTGCTGAGGGATAGTTCAACATATTTAGACATGTCTAATTACTTTTGAACAAGAGGTAAATAAGAAAACTGACACCACCCCCAGCTGCTTAGCTTAGCTTAGCACAAAAATAAGTAGACTGTCTCTGTTCAAATGCAACAAAATCCACATGTAAAGCTTACTAAATTAATAATATTTGTTGTTAGACTACTCCATAAACATAAAAATATTATTTACACTATGCTAAAGCTAACATGCAGCTGGCGCTACTTCCATGTTTAGCGTTATTATCAAAGTAAATAATGTTATTGCTCAACATGTGAAACATCTCCTTCTGGTTGCATTTACTTTCACTCCCTGCCAGCAAAGAAATAGAAGAAAAAAGAGTTGCAGAAGTAGGAGCAAGCTTCTGGTTGTGCAAAGGCTGGTAAAAAAAAAACCCACTGTCACCAAGAGCAGATTCATGATTCCCTATTTTAATGTATATTTAAGGAAGTTCAGGCATTCAGGATCATTTAAGGGTTTATAGAATGATAAATGAAGACAGGCTTACAGTTCTAAAAAGGAAATGACATAAGGAAACTAGGTAAACAATATCGGTCTCAGTTCGCTTCAAACCTTAGAGCAAAATCTCAGGGCTGTATTTAAGGATCCATCTCGGGAACGTTACAATGTGTTTATATTTTGCATCTATGAATTTACATTCAAAGTAGAACTTCGATCAGTGCTGTTGATCAAGACCAGTGAATTCAACATCACTAATAAATAGCATTGTAACCAGTCAGAAATCTACTGTGGACCTCCATTGGAATCTTGACAAACATCTGGGCGGTACGGTAAAGTGGGGAAAACTGTCTGAAGATAGAAACACATTGACGGAGGTCAAATCCAGTCAAGGCAGGTCACTCGGTGGGATGGCGTGCCTCCTATCATAAGCGGTGTCATCACTCTCATCACCATCGCTTACTTCATCCAAAACCCTCTCCCTCTCCTCATCCTCTTCCGTCTCACTCCCTCGCCTCAGCCGCTCCCTTTCCCTGTCTCTCTCTCTGTAAGCGCTAGGCAGTGTGGTCATCTAAAGGGCAAAGAGAAATAGGTAAACTCAAGTAGACCACAAAGTCTGTGTTAACAGCGCAAAAAAAGCTATTTTACAAAGAAACCAATGCTAAATGGTAAAGCAATGCATTAGGTGTAGGGTAGTGTAAAGTTTTATGATTTTCAAATCATTCCATTGTCTTTAATTATTACTTTATCTTTTTTATTTTTTATTATCTTGTTACAGTTTAAATAACATATTTACCTGCTTATTAAAAGGCAAGAAACTATGAGCTACATTTAGAACTACATTATTACCAAACAGAAAAGCTAATGTGGCGATGTGATTTTTTAACAACCTTTCAACTAGAGTACCGAGTTAATCGGTGCAATAGAGTAGATGTAACAACACGTTATTTCACACACATTATGTTTAGAGCTGCTAGCATATCTCCTGATTTCATTTTTATAAGGTAAAATATGGTGAATGTTGTTTAGTAACTAACAGACAGACAAAGAGCATTTCCTGAGCACTAAATCGCTACAATGTGAAACATCATGTTTTAATGAGTTATTAGAAGCATATTTTTGTTGTGTTTGCATATTTTTACAATAATGCAATAATACCTTTTGAAACAGTATAAAAATGTATTCCATAAGGAAACAGATTCTGAAAAATTATGAAACCTTAGTAATAATTCCTAAATATTAAGTATTAAGTACAGTCTACCATCAGGCCAAAAAACATTGTGCATCTGTTCAAAGCAAATGTCAAATAGCATTTTGTCTCAGAGAAATCTGTATTGGTGGGTACTTGCCTGGTTATCGTAGCTGGGCAGGGCACAGTAACCCGGCTCTGTCCTGTGGAGGAGGCGTGGTGAATGAGTACGGAAAGGCCGAGGAGAGTGGGAGCAGACGGAGCGCGGAGATGGTGAACGAATGGAGCGAGGTGATGGAGATCGGATGGAACGAGATGGTGAATAAGTGATGGAGTGGGACTGGGAGAGAATAGGGCCGTGGTGGTTTTGTTTGGGAGGGCGAGGGGAGCGGGGTGGCAGCTCAGGTGGTTTGAGGGGGTCAGCCAGATCGATCTCTGTGAGGATTGGCGGTGGGGGGATGAAATCAAGCTCCCCCTCAGGTTGGAGAATTTGCATTTCTGCTGCATCGAGGTCAGAGAGTTCTGCCCTCGACAAATGGTCCACGATCCCAGCACCAAATGAGTCACCCACCACATTGATGGAAGTACGCATTCTGTCACTGAGTGGACAAATAGTATCATTGTCAGCAAGTGAAATGATGAATCCCACCAAGCTGAATAACACCAATAATGTTTTACAACCCATCTCACAAAGATCCTTTTAAACTTTATCAGCTAAAACAGTGTAAGCAGTGATTGTCTTTCCCTACACATATCCCTTATCAGACACCTGACTCACAGCAGCCAGTCGACAGCGATGAGCAAACTTATGTCCTGGGTAGGCAAGCCAACAGCAGTCAGGATCAGCAACATGGTCACCAGTCCAGCACTGGGAATACTGGCAGCTCCGACACTGGCCAGGGTGGCAGTCATACTGTGGAGACAACAGAATATAACAATTTTCATGCTGTAGCAAGAATAAAGTGTCTTATTTATATAAATCTGAGGGGTCGCAGGCCTATTTCATGATGTCTTGACACACCAACCTTACCTCCAGGAACATGGAGCCCATGGAACACAGACATGGTATATAGTATGTACAGTGTATATCAGATAGATCCTAATTTGTTCATATTAATAATGAGTCCTCCACGCACACAAAAGTTAGTTATGGAGTTCCACAGGGCTCAGTGCTTGGACCAATTTTCTTCAGTCACAGTGCACACTGCATTGTTATGCAGATGACACACAACTATATTTATCTATGAAACCAGAATTATCAAAAGCCATAAATGCCTGGATATCCTGTAACTTTTTACTCCCTAATTCAGACAAGACAGAGGTTATTATTTGGGCTCCAAAACCACAGAGACACCTTATCTAATCACATTGTTTCCCTAGATGACGTAGCTCTGGTCTCTACTGTGCTACTGTACTACTGTGAGGAACCTTGGAGTCACCTTTGACCAGGATATCGCCTTTAACTGTTGCATAAAAGAAATCTCCAGAACTGCCTTCTTTCACCTGAGGAATATTTCTAAAATTAGGAGCATCCTGTCTCAAAGTGAAGCTGGAAAACTTGCTTCTAGGCTGGCCGACTGTAATATATTACTGATAGGATGTTCTAATAGCTCATTAGAAAGTCTGCTTGCTCAACTAGGACTGTTGGGTTTTCCACATTATTCTGTTTTGTTTATATTTTGTATGGTTCTCAACCTTACAATATAAAGTGCCTCGAGATGACTTTTGTTGTGATATGGCACTACACAAATAAAATTGAATTTAATTAAATAAAAAATTTACCTTTTAGTTTAAGTCAACACAATTTCCAGATACAGTATGGTAACACCAGAAAAGGCTGCGGTGAAACCACATGTAATAGTTGCCAATCAGAGAGTTCCTTCACTGCTGATTCAGCATGCTTACTCAGTCGAAAGGATGCCAACGAGAGCAGTAAACTTTGGGTGTTAGACTCTAAAATATGTTGGACAACGTTAGTCAGTTTTAGAATAAAGGGAGTTTGTGTTACCACAGACCTAGTAAATGATTACTTTGATGTTATATCCTACATTTCACCATCCCAAAGTTGGATACAGATATTTGCAGACGTTTATGTGGCCGAATAAAAAATAAGATATAGCTCATTAGTTTAGAAAGCTCACAACTCACACATATTTGTACATGTGAACTATTATGTGGTTTACATTTCCCTAATCACAGGGCAATCATACTCAAACTAATCTTCACATGTGTTCATTAGACTAAGAATAAAGATAAAAATTGAATCCAAGTAAGAAATAGGGAAAAGTTCTTACTTCAGTGTCCACAGCAAAACTAAATCCTCCTAATGTTTCCTGGCTTAAACCTTCAATGCTCAAAAGAATGTTGCATGTATGCAATTAGAGGGATTATAAGTTCATGATGGTCCACATGTGACTGCAGACCAGTTTGGACACTGCTCTGACCCGCAAAATTTACAGCTTTCAACATTCATCTGCTCCCAGAGCCCGGCTCTACATCTCTATCATATTTGACAAACTGCAATGCTAATTATCACCCTGCATTAGGTTTTCCAAATGATTTACACACCACATGTGGATTTCATTTTAAAACAATTTCACCACAGGTCCTACAATAGTCATACAGAACAAAATTGGATTTAGGAATTTTTGATGGTAAACAGCCACTGATGAAAGACACACATAAACAAATTCAAGACTCTGAGCATCACTTGTAACCCGCAGCCACAACAATTAGAATCTGATCCAAGTAGAATGGTTCCAATGAGACTTAAAAGTTTATTCTGAAACCTCAGAAGTGGGAAATGAATATGTAATTACTTTCATTCATTTGAGTTTTGGACTGCTGTGCATCTCTATACAATACTGTCACAGTAAAACATAAGAAATCCTTGTTTATGCTCGTGTTTGCTTGCTTTTGCTTTGCCTTCTTCCTGTGCAATCAACATTTCTGCCTATATATAAACTAGTATGAATATATGAACAGCAAAAACAGTTGCAACTTCACTTCAGTCAATCAAAATAAAAAGCTTATTATCATGTGTCTTTCAGTTGTTTGAGTACTAGAACATCCTGTGACTTCTTTCAAATTGCTGATGGTGTTCTTTCACTCAAGAAACATTTCACTCGTGCTGTACATGCCAGTTCAATAGATATAAATATGGCACAGAACTATCATCTCGCAGCTGTATGCCACAGCCAACCATGATGCAGTTTAACATGCATGTCCGGTAAGAATAAGACCTGAAGTCACAGTAACTTTGACCTTTAACCACCAGAGTAATTCTCTTCAAGGTGTTGCTGAGATATCAAGTTAATGCAAATGTAACTGACATATGAAAAGAATCTGCTTTTGAATTGATGTTTCTGAATAATAGTAAGTTAGAGTAAGACAAGATTGTTGACTTTGTTTTTGCTACAGCTCTTCAGTAAATCTTAAATAAGTGGATCCACTAATCCACTCTGCCAAATCACAGCAAGTTTAAACAAACCACCATGTGTTTTACCTGACAGTGATGATCTGTCCACCATCCAGCGTGATGTCATTCATCTGGGCAATGAAGATGGCTGCCACGGCCTCGTATAAGGCAGTGCCATCCATATTAATGGTAGCACCTATGGGCAGCACGAAGCGAGTCACGCGTTTATCAATCTTCAGATTTTCCTCCAAGCAGCGGAAGGTGACGGGTAACGTCCCCGCACTGAGAAAAGAGGGCCCCACAAGATGTTGAGTTAGAGAGACAAGGTGCAGATGTACAAATAAGAGGAGCAAAGTGTCTGCTGAAGGACATAAAATAGGTAGACAGGTGGTGAAAGACGAAAGTGTAGAGGTGAGGAGGGAGGTAAGGGGGGTAATATGTTAAAAAAAAGCAGTAGAAATTTGAGTTGGCTGACAGGCTCTTCCCAACAGCTGGTGCAGGCCACTGTTGCAATCCTCCAACATGTGAATTAAAGGAATTTGATTCCTAGCCATGCTAAGCTCGGGTCATAATATAATTAGAGAAAACGTTGATAGGATTACCCATTTTCACTAAAGCCTCAGTAATGTGCCAAAATGACAGTTGGTTTCAGCAGCAGTGGTGAATTTCAGGCAGGCCGAGCCGAGCCAGGCAGGATACAGGGAGGCCAGTGTGGCTGGTGACGACTAATCCGATGGCTTAGACATTTACAACACAGGATCTGTCTGACATGGGCCTGTCTATGATAGCCTCACACACATCCAGCACTGCTGTCCTAATTTGTCAGGCCATTTCCATAAATAGAACATTTTACCAATAGGCTTTTTAAATGTAATCCAAATAACCCAATGCGTGCAGCGGGCTTTGTCGATCAATCATGCAGCAGCTGTCTGAGAAATAGATGTTGTAAAAGAAACATGTGACGCACATGTGTTAACACTTGCCCAAACAGAGAACTCCTACACACACGACACTTCCTGCAGGCTTTCCATACCTGCTAGCAGTGCCCAAAGCTGTGATCCAAGCCTGGAAGATTCCTGAGTAGAAAGTAAAGGGGCTTTTTCTGGTGATAGCAAAGAATATAGCGGGTAGGATCAAGCCGCCGTGGATCACCAGGCCCACCATTACTGTCACCATGTACATGCCCAGCTGCCTGGCCACCACCTCCAGGTCTCCAATCGCTGCAATCTTCCCCGCAATCAGAGAGGCAATGCCAATAGGAGAGTACCTGAGAGTAGAGTTAAACAGAAATGAATTACTTAATTTGGACTCTCTATTAATTTAATTGTCCTTTTAATTGCTTGCATGTTTCATATGTTTTCGTGCTTTTAGGTGATAAACCTAAAAAGTATAATTAATCTTGTCAAAAAGAAGAAAAGAGTCTGTAATTTTAGTGTGAGATCTTAGACACCTCATCAATCTTTAATCACTGTCAAAGGAGCTTTTTTTTCCCAACACGGGCACATGACACATTCCTGGATCTCTGGTTTCCAGCTTTGGTGCAGTTGCTCCTGGAGAGACTGCTGTGGGACATAAGTTGAAGCAGTGTTTAAGTCATTCCTCGTCCGACTCAAAGCAGGTCCCATCACGACAGTGGGCTGCTCTCTCAGGTCAGCTGCATGCTGAACCCCGAGGCTGGCATTCACTGACAGTTGTTTGGGAGAATATGCCTTGTATATGGTTTGATGGATGTGCTCCTTGTATGATACGTGTTTTTGTATACACTGGAATCTGTGTTTGGCTAGCTCCATAGGCCCATGAGTAATTTGTTTATACTGTGTGAGTGATACGAACAAGCACACAATTCCTTTGGTGTCCAGCTGCACATGTAGATGGCCTAGGAGAGCTGCAAAACAAGCATCCTGCTGTTTTTATTCCAACAGCCCACCCTGCGCCCCCCTTCCTTTTCCGTCCCTGCTCTGAGTGCCACTGCATTCATGCTCTCTGTGCGACCAGCCGGGGTCCTGCAAAGCCTCAAGGCTCGCACTCATCTCTGAAGGCATGCTCTTACAAGCATCCTTCCATGTCCCGCTGTCCCACCCGCCCACATCTGATTTCTGCTCTGCTGCCAAGTGGCTCCTCTGCCGTCGGAGGATCCATTACATTTTGGACATCTTCCACCCTGGCTCCCCTGGGAACCCACAACATTGTTCCTGCTACTCCCCAGCATACCACAGACCTCAGTACGTCCCAGGGAAATCCTCTCTCTCTTTCTGCTTCCATCTGTCTGTGTCCTTCACTAACACTTTCTCTCTCTTCATCTCCGTTTCTCTCCTTTTCAGTCTTCACTGTTCAACCTTGTTTCTTGTTCTCGTGTACACAGTCTTTGCCTTATCCATCACTGTCACTGACCTCTGTGTGTGGTATCTCCAGAATGTCCAAGCAATGCAGCCATTGGCCCACATGAGCGAAAACAGGCACATGTTGTCAAACACACGTATGAGATGCATGCAAAGACGCACAGGCAAAAGACACTGACCACATGATCATGGAAACCATCGTCATGATAATCTCGTTGAGGATGTTGAAAAAGTCACACATGATCTTCCCCCGTTCGCCCATCCTGCCCATGCAGATCCCAAAGGTGATGAAGAAGCCAATTAAGCCTTGAGACACAAAGCAGCATATCGAGTTTAAAAAAAGCAGCAAACATCAGGGAATTTTAAATGAAGACGAAATGAAAAGACAACACAAAGCAAACATGGTGAAATCAACTCACCAAGGACATTCATGCCCCATTTGTATTCCAGTTTCTTCCTGTTCACTAAAACAGGCTCAGTTTGGTTTGGCGCTGCAATCGGCACCTTTTTCAGCACCGTCTGAACCTAAGAGGAGGACAGAGCGACATTCAGACTGACCGGGAGCTCAGACTACAACGAAGCTCACATGACTCCAATTCGCAAATCCCTGATTTTGTAACTCATGTTGTGTGTGAGCAAACAAAGGCTTGGCGTCGCCACAGTACACTCAGATATATGTTTAAAGATGAGGCCAAGCACAGAACAAGAGATTCTCACATAAAGTTAACAAAGGGAAAAAGGGGAAAGACAACATGGCTGATGAAAAGTACGGGAGGATTCCTTCCTGCAAATGTAATTGTGCCATTTGGGACTTAAATGAATCCCCGATGAGTACAAAAAACGCAGTAAAACAGAGATGTAACAGACAGAAGAAGAAAAAGAAATAAAAGTGAGAACCACAGGGAGAAGACGAGAGAGCATGTTTCCTGTGGTAAACCAGGATGAATTACAGATGTTGAGAGATTAGCAGTAGCAGAAGGGCTAACCCTCACAACGTCACACACAGACAACTACTTCACACACGTGAAAGAAGGGGGGGGCTGTCTGACAGCTACTGTTCATCAGTCCCACCTCTTCTGCTTTGACCAGTTATTGAGACAGACAATTAAAAAATCTTTTCTTCAGTTTCTGTATATTGAGGCTATTTCTAATGTCTTGTGTCTGGTAGCAGTATTTTTATATGAACTAATTATATTTCCCAAGATACTGAACTATTCCATTGACTTTCTTCCATTGACCTTTTGATCCTTTTGCAGCCAAAACCCTGTGAGTGAACTCATGCTTTCACCGAGCCTGTTAACACATGTAAAAAAACATTTTGTATGAAGTCTGGACTCTCCAGGTCACTAACAGGTCACTGTGACTCATTCATTATGTCAGACGGCTCATGTACATGCTAATGACTTCATCTTTGATCTTTTCATGTGACCAAAAAGGTGTATTTCCAATATTTTATGCCAATATAATAATTTTGATAATTACTGACAAAATAACCTAAGAGTTCTTATCTTAGCCCCGTGTTGAACAATGTTTGAACTTAAAAGTGAAAAGAGCATTTCACATAACTGGACACGAAAACTGGTGAAATCTGTTCTAAACAATCAGTTTTTCCGTGTAGACTGGTTTACAGGATTATTAGTCTGACCCACTTTAATCGTCAATTTTTAACCAATCATACAAGTCATCAAACAACTGGTTCGTCCTCGTGATGATGTAATGATAGACAGAATTATAACACTACTACACGAGCAGATACAGTGCTGATTCTCAAGGGTACCTGTTGGAAGCAAGCCTGCACCAGGTTCTCAGGAAAGAGGTTTCGGATGAGGTCGAGGAAGGCATCCAGACTGCTGACCTCCTGGTTCTTCGTGTTTGTACTCGTTGATGAGCCTCCCCTCAGTTTGGGGTTCCCTGGGTGTATCCCCAAAACTAGGATTACACCGAGGACCGCAGCGATTACAGTGGTGGACATGTAGTAGACCATGGCTCGACTACCCATCCTGCCACTGGAACGGGCATCTAGACCTGCCAACCCTGAAATAGACAGATAACCATAAGTATTAATATATATAATATAAACAATCTCTGTACATTTCTGTGACGCTGTGTCTGTGTCACACTGTCTGTTGTCTTGTCAACATTCATCCATAAATATTTCATGAAGTATAAGTCTGGCACATTCATAGGCTGCAAAACAGCCTACACTGTATACATTCATTCTGCTGTTGTGATACCTGCTAAACAAATATATTCCTTTGCCTGCTTGATCATTTTCGCTGCAGTGCCAAAGAGCAAGGCCTGCTCAGAGAGCACAGGTCAGTGTGTGAGGGCTGACGAAGCCTCTCAGTAAAACTACCCTGAATATATAAAAGTTCAAATCAAACATATTTATTTGTGCTGCCTCGCTTAAATACAAATATAGAATATAATGAAAACTGATTTGTAAGAATTTAACCTCTGTGGTCAGTTTCTTGTGCTTTCCAACCAAAGTTTCCAACTCAGGTTATAAAACTTTAAGCAAACCACTAAATGTTTTTCATTATTTTCGTCTAATAAAAAAAATGGATGTGTTGCTGGTGCTGTTGTTCATGATGCCAGCACAGCAACTGGAAACAAACACTTGAGCTCAAACGTCACACATCACGTTCAACATCCCAACAAAACCATGTCAACATGTGTAACCTATGTTCAGTATGTGGGAAAAATGTTGTGTTCTTGTAATTTAAGTGGTAGCAAATAACAACAAAAACTTATCTCAATGCACTTTACACAATAAGGTCATGGCCTCATAGAATTATAGAAGAAAAGCAAGAAAATAACATGCAAATACTTCTAGCACGTAGCAAGTAACATTAACTTTCAAAGTACAACTGAGGCTGAGAGAGTTAGTATCTAATTGGGGGACGTTTAGATGTTTCACATGTTATCAGTCTTACTGATATTAAATATATACAATCCTATTTAATGGTCTGTTTCAGACTGTTGATACAAACTCTAGTATGTTTTTCCAAAATAATCTGAGAACAAAAAACATAGCGTAACATAGGAATATTAACTTTTAAGCATGTAAACATACTTGACAGAAATTTGATCATAACCTTTAGAGGTAACCTTCATTTGAAGAGTCGTGATTCAAGATATGCATGAAAGGCAAACTGGTGTGATGGTTGAGGAAATGTAAAACAGTTTTTCAACACAAATTGTGGGTGAAACACAACACAGGTTGTGTTTCGTCAGCTTAATTCATAACAATCTAACATCCACATACATCCTGTAATGACCTGTCTTTAATATTCTGCATGTATGGAGTATCTTTGTTGGATGTACGCAGGTCTGCATGTATGTGATAGAACGTACCTGTGATAAGGCTGGAGATGATTAGTGGCAAGATAAGCATCTTCAGCATCCTCATAAGGATTTCTCCAGGGAAGGAGACCATAGTAAGGGCAGCGTTGTCTGTCACCTTCATGTACCGCAGCAGCATCCCAAACACTGCTCCCATGACAACACCTGAGGAGAGTTACATGGTAAATACACTGTGTGTTTTTCAGAAAAAGATATTTTCAATATTTCTTTCAAGATTGATGTATTTTGACCAGAATTACTGTATTAAATAAATGAAAGTTGTTTTTGTAATACAATCTCTTTTCAATTAGAGTCAGTAGTTTCTCAAATCATTTAAAAGAGCAGCTTTGTTAATGGGAAATGAAATGAATCAGTACAATAAATGCAAAGCCATCTACAAGAATATTAATATTTCTGCGGTGGTAGTAACATTTAGAGAGTTTATATTTGGTCACTGCCCAGCACCATGTTGTTTTACCTTGACATGGAAGAGGTTCTTTGAAGGTTTTACAGAGGCAAACTAAAGGCAACAACTAGCCTAAAGATGTCTCATGGGAAAATGATCATGGAATATTGAGGACAATTGTGCATGTTAATATGTGCTGGGGCACAAATGTCTGTTTTCTGAAAAACAACACTGACCTCAAATTCAATTCTAGTCAATCAGTAAAGAATGTGTGGATTTGGATGTGAAAATATGTTAACCAACATAAGGCAGGGGTAAACAAAATAATATCGAGACACAGTGTGAGTATGTGCATGCGCACCCATAACAGTGAGTCCCAGCAGCAGGTTGTGGGTGTTGCGGCTGCAGTGGCCGGCATCTTTGTACGCAATCTCTGTATTGTCATCTCGCGGGTTTTCTTCTTTCTCCTTCTCCTTGTTTGTGTTGGCCTGGTTTGTCATCCTGCCTGTGGAGACATTGGGAGAGATGGGTTTACCACTGGGAGATTACATGCTTTAACATCATCCAGCATGTGCTGGCTTGCACGATATTCAGAGAGTGGTTAATGACGCACCCATGGCTATTTCACTGATTTGTCAATGTGAAGAGCCCGGATTGTTTATACATATATATCTTAACAAAGAATTCTAGTCTTGTGACTCACATTGTTGTGGCTGACTCTTTTCTTAAAGGGATTTTAGGGACAATGAAGGACGGCCATCACCCACTCACAGTACAGGAATGTCCTTCGGGTATTTGGTTTAGGTTCCTGTCTGCAGGCAACCTAAACACAGCAGGCAATAGCTAAACAAGACAAACATCTACGAAGATAAAATCTACATCCTCTAAATGGGAAAGGCAGAAAGTGTCCAAATCTACACTTTGTCACTACGTTGTTAGATACACCTGTACAATCTCATGAAATCCATTACAACAGCTCTGCCGTGAATGTCTCCTTTTTTGTTGTCATAAAGGTGATAATTCCACTATAAGTTTGATTGTTTGGTTATAGGAAGAGGTGATTCCACTGTTGTGCCCAACACTGGAAGAGATATAGCTGATAAGCGGCTTGACTTAAGACTGAGTCAGCTTGGAGCCATAAGATCAGGCCCCTGGCTGTCCATCAGTGACTGACAGGTCTGAGACGCCTGAATGTGCAATAGAAGTTAATTCTAAATCCTTATCTGAAGAAAACAGCCAAGAAGCTGAGGCCAGACGGAGGTTTGCTAAATACAATGTTATAAAACTGCAGCCTTAAAAAAACGATTGATTATGCCTCTTGTAGACCGGCAGCATGGCAATAGCAAGGCACCAAGGTTCGTGGTTCAGTGTCTTGTCCAGCGACACTCCTTTGTAACAATAAATGCAATCATCCACGCAAACATGCTCTTTCTTCTCTTTTCATCCTCCTCCTCGTTTTCTACTGTTCCTTCAGAATTGACGCATCCAGATCTGCCTTTCAAATCAGCAGCAACTGACCATCTCTCACTGGCTTCACTTGATGCTTTACTGGCACTTCATAAATGAGATCTGTGTCCACATGCAGCCACACACAAAGTAATGGATAGAGGATATCATTAGATCTGCAGGTAATTTTTAGTATAGTGAAGTGAATGATTTTTTTTATAGTGAATGAAAAAATCACCAAATTAGCTCGAATGTTTACACTAATTTCTACGTCACTCTACTGGTTGACCAGCCATCTGATATTTATGTCCAGAAAACCAGACCAATGCGGTTCATTGTTCATATCATACCTAACATTTACATTTGTCAGTGCATTTAACACATTTCATCATTTTAAACACTCACCCAAAAGCCACATCAGAGAAAACAATTCCCCGGTGAACACCTGTCAACTGTAAATAATTGTCACTCAAAGTCTAGAAAAGTCTAGTTTCTGAGTTAACGCGTGGATGTCATGGAAGCAATCTAATTTGCCTTCAAGGTAAGGTCATCATCTTCAACACAAAGAAAGCGTCAGACTTTAGGAATGTGTCCACTGTCCAATATTATACTTTTCTAGTCTGCAGAGACCCCTCACCACCTCAATCTAAACATTAATCATAGATAAACACATCTGGAGAGCAGCTCAGCCAATGCCAAATCCTTGTCAGAACTATGAATGTCACATTTACAAACAGTCTGACTCAGTAAGACAATTGCAATCAGACATGATTATAATCCATCAGCTGAGTGGATGGCATTTTCTGTCGCACAGGGGATACAGTCACACACTTTCACCAAAAGTATAGAAGACAAGGGGGAGCATTAAAAATATGTTACCTACGAGTGTGTCTGCTTCCACGCTCTCACCTCCTGCTCCCTCCGGTCATACCTCTGGCTCTTTCTAGTCTCTACAGCAGTCACCAGTCCAAGCACAATGTCAGTTTGCCAGTGTGAGCTGAAATGGCATATTTTGGGGGTGGAGAATATCCTGCCAAGTTTCAATTGCAGAGATTTAATCCTCCGTAAACAGAGTACCATGAAGAGGAGGGGGAGAGGGTTCCACTGTTGCAGTCTTCACAAATCCTCTTTTCAAACCCTTATGTCATTCTTAGCATGTATATTGTTTGGTAATGTCTAAACAAATACACTTTGGTTATATGGCGTTTAAGGAGACCGAAAGAAAAAACCTTTGAAAATTAGAAAAAAACTATGCCTTCTAATTAAATTCACTCATGGTTAAGATGGTTCAAGGGATTTGACCTTTGATAGAGGTCAACAACTAAGGTGGGCAGACAAGGTCCTGTTAAACCCTGTTGGATAAATTCAAAGCAGAGACGTGATCAGGGCTGTTTTCCATTAAACAGACTTTTTAGAGATGCAAGGTTAGTCTGGGATGGTTTAGGATATGATGAGAAAGGGTCACGAACTTTCCAAAACACATACAACGTAAAGCACCTCCTGATATCTGAGATGTCTACCATCTCAGGCAGTGTAAGCTTGAGCGGGTCAGTTAGAGGTCCTGAAATAATGAAGCAACAGCATGTATCCTGCGAGGAGGGTAGTGCAGAGGAAAATAAGCTGCAAGGAGATACTCTGCAAAGGAGCTGTGCTGCAAATCTGTCTCCCTTCTACAGACAGATTATTTTCCTGCTCCAGGAAATGTCCTGGCCTTGAAACTACGTAGCTGGCCTCCAGCAGCTAGCGTTTAGTGGGCTCTCCACGTGTCTTACCCAAAAAGAAAAAAGAAAACCCCAAAAACAGACCCAAGAAACATCAGCTGATCAGAGCATCACAGTAACAGCCAGGAGAGTACGTCTTCTTCATCACAGTACAGCTTAGCATCGCAAATAAAACACAACGATTCAAGTCAGAGAATTGTGTTGGTCAGGCAGCTTATAGTAAATCCTGGATTTTGTAGCAACAGGACACATGTATTACCACTGTGCCAGGTAGACTGCAAACCGGGAGGCTTTCCCCTTGGACGGTGAACCTTCTCTTTGTAGCTTGCTGGTAGGGGAAGGATTGCTTTACAGGGAATTTCAAAATAATGGCAACTGGATAGATAGATAGTATATGAGGGTCTTCAATGCAAACAATAATAGTCCATCAGATTTCTAATAGTGACCTGTGCATCATGTGATAATCATCATGATGACTATGATAACCATCACATGTTGCACCGTGTACGTACATCACATCATCTGAACTGACAGAATGAGTCATCTCCCAAAAGAGCAGAAGTTAATTACTAGAAATGAGCCCGCGCTGCTGTAGACACAGGTGCACACACACACACACACACATGCAGTGTCATCAGAGCAGGACTCTCAGCAAGGCTCTGCTAACGTAGACATTACCGTGAAAATATACATAAACATCTGACTGTGAATGTAGATGTTTAGTATGTAACTGTACTATGCAGCCATTAGAAATGGAAACATTAATAATAAAAACAAAATGTTATAATGTTGTAATGCGTAATGTTAATGGAGAAAGATCCAAGGATGAGCTTTAGGAATGTGTGTACTTCTAAAACACAAATGTGGATAATTGTTAAAACTCTCAAACTATATGTGAGCGGGAATGCAATTAGAGTTAAAACAAATAATTAGTCGATAGGAAAAATACTCAAACTCATAATTCAGAAAACA
>JAUMHF010000025.1:5372836-5461949 GCA_032359275.1 Microctenopoma steveboyesi
CACAGCCCCCCCCCCCCACACCTACCCTTTCTCACCATCTTTCTGCCTCATTCACTCACTTCCTCCCCATGACAGGTCTCTTTCGGTTGTGCTAAGTTACCTTAAAGAGGAAACGCTGTCGTCAATGAGAAGCATAGGGAAATAGGTTAATTAAGAAATAAAGCAGAAATGGTTCTTTCATCAAACGGAGGGAATACCGATTACCCTCCGTATCACAGGAGGGCGCTATAGCTCTGCACTCAGTGGAGAAACCTGTACAGTGGCTTCCCTCCGAAGGAGCCTTCGCCAGCTATCAGTGTCAATCAGTGAGGCCTCAAAATGCATAGAGGCCCATGGGTTGAGCTGCTACATACTGCACATACAAGGCTCTGGCTTCTTCTAATAAACCCACAGATTTAGAAATAAGGTGACAAAGAAGCTGAGGAGCTTCAGGTGTGTTATACATGAGATACTTGTCTGTATCAGGGCGATGATGAAGCCATGATCGGGCTGTTTGATGAGATAATTCTAAATTTGTGAAAACGGCTTATAACAATGTGAATTTCATGAATAGGCATATCTCTTGAAGAAATGTGCACATTAAAAATATAAAGTCTCCATGTTTTCAATATAAAAATGTATAGGCAGTCTATATTTGATCATAAGGCTTTGAAACTTTTACATGCTACCGTATAGAGCGGGACAGGGTTTAGTGTCAGGCACCGTCATTGACAGATTTACACGAACACATGTGTACACACACACACACACACAGTCCCAAAGGAATGACAGATGGAGAGGGGCCGGACAGGAACAGGGGCTCGTACCAATGTGCTGGTACCTCTATTGTGCTGTAGGTGCGTTGTAAGTCTAGCTCTGCTAATTGCCCGATCAGTTCAAACACAAAGTCTGCTTCTGAAATCCAATCCTGCTGGGGGGGGTTGTTCAGTGAGTAAAGTTTACAATGTGTAACATTTTTCCCCCAGCAGAGGGGACAAAATATGGCTTTCGGATGGAAGGGAAGTGAATGAAAACGTAGGTGATTCAGCTCCTGTAAGGAGACCCTAAAGAAAGACAGATAAGGAGACGAGGAGGAGTGGCTGAGGGGTAAACTGGGGAGAGAGAGAGGAGCGAGGTGCTGTAAGAGGAGAGGGACCGGCGGTGCTATGACCGTGTAAACAAGACGAGCAGAGTGTGTGTGTGTGTGTGTGGGTGTGTGTGTGTGTGTGCGGATGTGGCGGCGTCTGAAGGACCCAGCTATGGCACATAACACAAAATCTAAACAGATGGACCTGGACTGGGGCAGACTGCCAGGTAACACAAGGCAGCGCCAGTCTGCGTTTTGCACCCATTTGAACCTGTTTCTCATTAAGCATTAAACTGAATTACCAAAGTTAGTCCACCTCCCTGTAATGAGGGCTTTGCAGCTCTGATGCTCTCACATTCCCACTCCCTCCCAAACCGTTTTCCCGAAGGTGAACATTCCATACACTAATTTCAGTTTCACGCAGGAAAGACTTGTAGGCGCATGTGTTGTTTGTTTGTCAGAGCGGCGGTGTGTCGGTGCAGGCATGTGCGTGTGTGCATACTTTCCCAGTGTGCATGTGTGTTTATGTGTGGTCTGGCTCCAGACTCTGTCACTCATCCTCCCTGACCATTAGGTAGCAATGAAAATTAATTTTAGGATCGGGTTGCCTTTTCTGCACAGTCCTACACCTGCGCCAAATATGAACACGGGGAAGCAGCAGCTGAGGTGTCGCCGGAACGACAGTGAGTGAGTGAGTGGGGGAGACAGACCTACAGACAGGAGGTGACGCATTCATCACAGTCTGACCTGACCTTTGACCCTTTACCTCTTTGCCACCGTGCCTGCCGACTAGGGCATTTCCAGGAGGGTCGGGTAATTGGGTCAGATTGCGGCGAGAGGAGCATTACGCTTGAAATTGGAAACATATGTAACCATATCTCGGTGTGTGGTAATGTTGGCGATGGTAGTGCAGTTACCACCAGAGATTTGAGGTTTGAATTTAGAGGCACGCAGGAGGAGAGCACGGGGTTTAGCAGGTGAGGTGAACCAGATAAAGGATTAATAAGGAGGCATCGAGTAGAGAGTAGAAAAAAGATGGCAAAGAAGAGAAGATGAAGAGGGAGGTCATGGATCTGTAATTGAGATGTCTGACTTGGTGGTTCGGCCCTGGACAGGCTGCTCGCCTCACATTGACAGCCCAGCTCAGCCATTTGCAATAATTGCCATAATAGCTACCTTCCAATTATGCTCAGATCCGAGTTTCAAATGAGGGAGGGTGTCCAACGCAAAAGCAATAAGTTGATGACTGATAGTAGTAAAAGTGACATCTGGAAACTTTTTTTTTTTATTAGAAATATGCGAATCAGTTGTAGATGTCAGGATTCAAAAGGTGGACCGTGAACAGAGGGAAGTAATTATTGTGAGAGTGAAATCAAAGTAATGAGGTGTGGTGTTGTCCCCGCTTTGTAGTGTCCTCGTTTACAGTACAGAGCGTAAAAATGATCCACTAGTAATATTCATTTGTCAACGGGAACAAGCAGGAAGCCATGTAGAGCTCTCTCGTGTTAGTCCATGTAAAAACATTTGTTGACTGGTGTGACATTATGAAGTGTTCGGAGATTGAACCTGTTGAATAAACCTCCATGCAGTGGCCAAGGAAGCAACCTCTGCGCATCCCTGCCCGTTCAATCGTCATCTTTATTTGTTGTCCACACCGAGCTAACAACTTTCTCTCCGTCTGTCTCTGGCTTTAACTCTCGCTGATGCGCCCCGAGGCGGAAATATCTAAGTGCGTGCAGGGCAAGTCCGGACAGAGAGCGAGATAAAGAGAATGGTGGGAGGGTTGCGAGGATTTCCACTGACTGACATGAAGTGCCAAAGACAGTGGAATGTCGCCAGGGAGACACCAGGGAGTGTGTGTGTTTGTGTTGGTCAACCTAATGCTAAAGATGATCCGGCAGATTCCCTGAAATCTAATTTTAGTGCTGCTACTGAATGGCAGGTATGGTTAAGAACAACAGAGACTACTTGGAAAGGCAGGCTGCGTGTGTGCGTGTGTGTGTGTGTGTGTGTTTGCGCAATCAGTCAATGGGTTCGCTCCCTTCAATCTGAGGGTACTGACAGTGTTAAATGTCTGTCCCCGAGTGAAGGCTGCACTTTAGTCTGCCCCTCTATACAGACGTGACCCGCTTTAGCAGCTCGGAGTTTGAAAAACCTCTTTTCATGATCCCCCCTTCTCTTTCTGTGTCTCCTCTCCGGTCCCTATCTGTCCCATCCCCGAACTCTTTCATGAGCAGTCTCTCAGGGGCAGGGTTGTAACACAACCCTCCCCTCCTTTGTCTCCATTCTTTTTCCTTATCCTTTCATCTTTTTAAAACATTCACGGGGAAAGAGGGGTTTGGTGAGATGGAAACCACCACTTCGTAAAGGAAAAGAAAGAGACGGCATGTGAGAGCGCGAGCGAGAGGGGAGGAGGGGGAGGCGGGCGGAGGCAGACTCTCCCACCTCTGCTCATCCGCCAATTTGCGGCTCTCATTTTCAACGAGGCCATTCAAGATGGGGAGGCTCAGTGGACGCGCTGTTCTCGTGGGTCAATAGCGGCGAAGCCTTAGTCTGGTCTGTAAAGGGACTTATCTGCTGCGAGGACCCACTGAACTGTCTGTCGGCCTGTGTGTCCCCCATGGACCTCCATTGTGTGAGACCTCCGGGTCCTCGAACAGAGCAGCCAGTCAGCAGCTCCCGTTTCCATCCCTTCATCCCGAAAGGAGCCTTGAGCGCCTGCGCTCATGCGGGCTGCACGCGCAGAGAAATGTTTTATTGCGCGCTAGAGTTTGATATAAGCACGCAGCAATGCAGACCTGAGGATGTTCTCCTTCAGCAAACCGCTGACAGATCGGCTCCGACTGTTACATCTCTTTCACAATGCTGTAAATCCGTTAGTGTGGCGTCCATTTATATAACACCAAAACAAACAAGCGCAGGACGCATGCCAAATGTCATTCCAGTAATGTAAGTGTGGTAGTTTGATAAACCTGTTTGAAATTCAATATGCTGCAGTATCAGAGGGAATTTGGCTTTCCACCAAAAATTAAGAGCTGTTTCTTTGCACGCAGTCAATGAGAAATGATGAGTAAAATGATTCCAAAGAAGGCCACCGTGTCATTTGCGTGTCACTGTTTGGTACTTGGAGAGATGACGGGGAACTCTGTGGTCTTTTAACTCATCTGAATGGCGACCCCCTTCACACGAGGGCCCGTGCCTTTGCAAAAGCACCGCGCAGACACTTGTTTCGGGTCCCTAAAGTATGTAATTACATCCTTATATCAAATGAGCTCCAAATGACCAGGTCAAAGTTCCCCTGAGCGCGACACCTCTCTGCCAAATAGCGCACCAAGAAATACCTGGCACAGGCCAACAGGAAGCGATCTGAAAACAGTTTCAGATTTGGCATCAAAATGTAAACTTATATCCCCAAGTGGGATTGAGCCAACTAGGATGATGTCGCAGACTCTGATTGTTTACTAATTAGTAATTAACCGTTACCTGACAAGAACGCGGGTTTCTAGAGGGCGAGGATGAGAAAAGGATGGAGGGCAGCATGAGAAGTCAGCAGTGTAAAAGAAAGTCCCAGTCAAGCACATGTCAAGTCTGACAACAGAAGCTACCAACCCCCCCCCAAGTGACTGGGACTGGGCTGGTGTTCGCACTATTCTCTTTATATCCTAGTTTCATATCACACGCATGTGTCTGGGGATGTGCGGGTCTTCGGGATACATGTGCGCTCACAGATGTTGCTCGCTTCATGTTATTGATCTCCACACAAACCTCCCGAGTGAGAAACTTCGCCCTGTCTTTCTCGCGCTTCTCGTGAGAAACCGGAGTCTTTGGCCTGTCAAGCTAGCAGCAGCTCAGAGGAATCCGCGCCGGAAGTGACTGCTCTTGTTGTGAAGTAAAAGCACCGTTGCGGGCCAAACGTTCCAGTTACGCAGGCTGCGTTTTTATTTTGAAAGTCTCGAGCAGACGTCGCGTGTATAACTCGCGTGAGCTTCACTGCCAGCCCGACTTTACGCGTTTCAGGCGGAGTTCAGATCTTAAAACATCTGACCAACTTCTACACCTCTCCATTTCTTCGTTCACGTGTGAAGTGAGACACCTTGTCCCAGCCGTGCCTCGGTGGACTAACAATCCGTGGAATATCAACTGTTCAGGGCATTTTTCCTTTTTCCTCCGGCCCTACTTCATACTGCATTTTATTTTCAAAGAGACGCGCACCCGGGACAGGACAGGAGAGTTTTCTGGTTTGTAACTAGTTTCTTTTCCTTTTTTCCCCCTCGCCTGATTTTGGGGGGGCACATGCGATGTCACGGACTATTAAAAGAAGGAAGAAATGCTTGTGATTAGTTTTGTTCTTACGACACGAAGGTGTTTTTGGGGTTTATCCTTTAAAACCAGTTGAGCAACTGGCGGCAGGACTCTATAATAAATGTGGTGTCAGCTGGAAGGACGCAGGGTCCGGATCTCACCTAAACGGTAGGCTATGGCTTTAAATCATACACGTAGGCCTTACATTAATAAATACTTTCATATACTGTTTAAATAGATTTGCCATGGGTGTATTAATATGGAAATATTAACTAGCAAAGTGATACTACTGAGAGACTACCTAACGTAACAAACACCCGGTTATTAAATTAGGTCAATGTATTAATGTTATGTGCTTATTTGTCTACACTGATTTTATTTATTGTATTAATTTGTATTGTTTGTGTTGCTTATTTGCACATTTTTCTCATCGTGCATACGTGTTTGTTATGTTTACATGCATTTACTCGCTTTATTGCATTCAGTGTAATAGATCCTTTCTAATGTATTGTTTTGATATAATTTGTTTTATGCATTTTTATCGCGTTTAGCCGCAATCTTTGCACAATCCCGGGACAGGCTGCGCAGTCACGATGCTACAGTGTTTCACCTTTTATTTTCTTCGCGAGTGCTGCAGTTGTGGTCCATCTCACTTTTTGTTTTCGTTGGCAGTCAGTCAGGTGAAGCGAGAGCTACCAAGTCACAATCCAAACCCGCAGGTAGATCACACAGGTTGCCTCTAATACCTGCAGCTGACGGCTTAATTCGACCTTGTTAACAGATCAGAGGCTGAAGGCTCTGTGGGAGGTTTTCAGTACAAGTGTAAGTGAAAAAATATCCCTCTGGATCTAATTTCATTTAGTTTTATTGCTATTTCTCTTGTAAAGCAAAGCCTTCCGTAAGTGAAATATATATTTAGTTCACGTTTCCATCTTCTTTTATAGCACAACTGAACATACACTAGCTCATCAGAGCTGTGTATTGTCAGCTTGTAAGTGTGAAAAAGACTGGGGGATATTTACAAGTGATTTGTGAGACATGTCACTGATAGAGCTGTGCATATGGAGCCAAGGTTAGAGAGGAGGGGGCTGAGCCTGGTATGAAACAATCACAGATCTGGAATTAATGGGCTGTTTGCACAGTGGGACAGCCAGGCGTTGTAAATGAGCACATGTGAGGCCAAGGCTTTTACAGTACCCTTCCAGAGAGACCGAAAAACAGAGAGAGGACAAACATTACCTGTGTGTACTCTCCAGGCCTGTAGTGATGCAGTCTTATTGTTTTGTAATGGTCACCTTCACGTGCATTTCAAAGAGCTTCGTCAGACTGAACGTGTCATAAAAACATGCTGGAGGGTGCGATTTTATGTGCAAACTGTTTTTAGAAAACACCCTTCAATCAGGTGTCTTCCAGACAACCTCCCCGCAGGATTAGGAGGGGACCCCAACACTAACACAGAGTGCATTACCTCTGTGTCAGATGGACACGTCTGACATTAGCCACACACGAGGGGAGGATTCACTTTGTTAACAGGTTAATAGCACAGTAGCCACTGCCAGGTGCGGGCCTGTTATTCAGTATCTGTTTCCTGGGGAGGGTCAGACGCCCTCTCTACCGTAAGTCCACTGATTCCTCCTTCACTTACTCTGTCACATCTGGATTAAACCCCTGCAGTTCACACTGGCGCCGCTCAAAACAGAGGTCAGACCACTGTTTCAGGTGTCACATTTAGTGAAGAAACCATTTCCTTTGTTTTTCTGTGTCAGAGCAGCAATTAGTAGTGGTTACGTCAGCATGGTGGTGAGAGACCGTGTTGATAATTGATGGATGAGTTATTTAAATTTTCAAGGAAGATAATTTACACTTTATTTGGTTTCTCAAATGTGAGAACTGTCTGCTTTGTACACTGTTTTTTACTGGGGTTTTGAATGACTGATAAAAGAAAAAAACACTTTCATGGCATCCACATGTATTGTTTTCATTCATATTGTAAAAATATTAAATTAATCAGTTGTTAATTAGTTACCTATTTTCTTTTCTGTTCATCATTTTTATACAGCAGTGTGCTTTATAATATGCATGTCTTTATGTTCTCAGCCCATTTTCTTCCATCTTCTTTGAGTGGTTTAAAAAGAAATGTCTTTAACTTAAGGCACCTCATCCTTGTCTTCCTTTTTTTTAAAAAAATGGCCGTTGCTAGTTGTCCCTTAGAAGTTGTGGTGGACACGTTTGCTAGAAGCTCAATATCTTTGAAGTATTTAAATGAGAAGGTATCATCAGTTTTGGTTTATGACATCTGGTCATATTATTTATTTTTTTGATTGTTTGTACTCATCGTTTTTAACATCCTGTTGATTTGTAGATTGTTATTTCCTATTGACTTTTTATTTTTGATGAAAGCCTCTTGTGTTTTGTTGGAATGAGTTTTATACATCATTTTGGGGAGGAGCTGACAAAGATATAACTTCTTGACCTTTCCAGTCACATTGGTTCTGTTTTTGTCTCCTTTTTTAAATATAAAAATGAAATTAGCTAAACGTAACTATTGAGAAAAAGAAAAAGTTCAAAGGGTGATCAGTAATAAAAAATAGAACAATAACATAAATCTAAATAATACAAACATTAAAAAATGCCCCAAAAACACTATGGGTGGAAAATATTCCATGTAAACAGACTTGAAAGCAAAGTGAATTAGATATTTTTGAAAGTGACACTTGTGAAACATGTCTTCTGATATCCTTTGGCTGGTGTTTCGTTAGGGTTAGGTTTAGGGTTAGCACAATGTGTTTGTTGCACACTGTTTATCAGAAGGGTTGAAACAAGTTGACCATCCAGGGTTCATCCTGAACAACAAGCAAAACTACAGTGATGGATTTTAGTGATGGCAACGGCACTGAAACAAGCAATGCCTTGTGTCTACTCTAGTCCTAAGCTATCCACAAAGGAATACGCAGCCAAAAGAGCTTTATAATCAATGCTAAATGATGCACTGCAGCTCATGGAGGCCCGACAGTTAGTGTGATAGTTTAGTCTACTCAGTTACTTTTGGTCTGTTTGTTCATGCATTTTTGCTTGATGAGGCGGTTGGTTCCTTTCTGTAGTTTTAAGCCCTGTCCTGTGGTTCCAGGGTATTCTTCCTGCGCTCACGTCGGCAGCAGAGATTAGGATTAACACGAGTGCGTTGTGTTGAGTGGGGTTTTATTTACTGAGTGCGGTTTTGGAGAGACTTAACATTTTGTGTGCGTCTCTGTGTGTTTGTGCTGGTCTGCTGGGGATTCGGAGCACTTGGGTTTGGCCCAGCAGGCAGAAGAGCGTCGTGGTCCTCGTCTAGCTTTGCGGGGAGCTCAAATGATGCATGTCATTGTAGTAAATGGAGCATAGTGATGAAGTGCTGCTGCTGCTGCTGCTGCTGTTTTACAGAGAAACCACTTAGGGAGTCTACTTGCCTGCCTTCTGTGTGGCGTCTTGAGTGCGCCGTGAAAGCCCTTAAGAAGCGCGTAACTCTCCTACAAATAACAGAACACAAACTCACATAATGCAAATCCTTCACATATTTTCTGGATACCCAACCTGTACCACCTCCTCTCCACCTCTTCTCCACAGTTCATTTCCAAAGATCGGCTCCTCCCACGGAGCTTCGCCAGACCAAAATCACTGTACCTGCACACACTTTGCTTTTGGCTTTAATTGCTGTTGGCTGGCCTATTCATGTTTAAGGGGTGTGTTAACAGCCGGGTTTATCGTTTAATCTGCTTTCATCACACACAACACCTGGGTTTATTTGACAGGCCCAGAATGTGCACTGGTAGCTTGAGCAAACAGGAAGCTCAAGAGACTTTGATGTGATTTATCGTCAGCATGACAAGCAGGCACTTTGAGCGCCTAAGGTGACTGCGTAAATGATGTGTCGACCAAACCTTGTTGCTCTTCGGCTGCATTGTGCGCAGGGTGTGGCTCTGCTGAGTACAAGTCACGTCACCGAAAGGATTTCGTTTTCTCACTCATTCACGCGTTCGCACACATGGTGGGGGTCACCGGTGAAGCATTCTCTCAGTCAGTCACTCAAACACAAAAACCCTCACGACATCCTCCTTTGCACTTACTTACCCTGTTGCTCTGCATGTGTG
Source organism: Microctenopoma steveboyesi (assembly GCA_032359275.1). Classification (NCBI taxonomy): domain Eukaryota; kingdom Metazoa; phylum Chordata; class Actinopteri; order Anabantiformes; family Anabantidae; genus Microctenopoma; species Microctenopoma steveboyesi. Next base: position 5,382,332 of record JAUMHF010000025.1, read on the forward strand.
TTTTTTAGCCTGAGGAAACTGTGAAGGAGCCTCGCCAGTAAAGCTGCATCACTGACATTCTGATCATTCCACCTATTTTAAGTCTTTCCAACAAACCGTCTCCCTGCTTTCAACCAAATAACTAAACTGACATTCCCCTCTGCTCGAGAATGAACTGGTTGAGTACCATTCAACGCTGTACCCGCCACATGACTTAAATCTTTTTCTGGTTATTCACTGGTGAACCTTGCATTGAAATGAAAATGAGTCATGGCCGCCTGACTCATAGTGTTTGTTTTATTCAAATTATGTCAGACATGACAAACTAACACGCCTGAAAAATCTTCTGCATGTGAGGAAATGTTTACATTTGACTCTTTGATTTGAATTTTGTAACTGTTATTATAATGGCTTTTCAGTGTATCATCATTTACCACATTTAACATGAACTAATGAGAAAAAGAATCTAACTGATTTAACTCAGTTAGAAATGACAAATAGAGGGAATAGTGTTCATCAAATATGACACTTGTGCAACAGAATGTATATTTGCCTCTACAGTAGTTCAACTATATAGTTATATAGATAATGATTTATCGTGTTGTTTTATTACTCAAGCCTAACCCTGCATGACATATGAGGACGCTTTTCTGCAGTATTCTTATTGTATTTATGCTACACAAAATCTACCACCGATCCTTATGTGTTTAAAAGTTGCACAAAGTTTAGATAATTCAGGTCACTGCAAGCAGGATGTTTACTATAGTAACAGTTGCACTGTAAGTAAAACTGTTCCAATCCAATGCAGCAGATGTACAATCAAATTCAGGCACTATCTTTCTAAAGAAAAACACATTCACCACAGGCCAGGTATTAACAGGTAGAATATCTGAGGTTTACCCATGCTTTCTAATGACTGAGTAATCCCTGCGTTTTGGCACGTAGACATAATGCAAACCATGTTTGTTACCACATATTTGAAGACATTCCCAGATGCTCCGATCTTACAAAAAGCTGCAGCAAGAGCACAAAAGAAAAGAAAACTGAAAGGAAAGGCCTGTTTGCTCGGCTTACAGATGGATTTACCTTGGGTATAAAGTTTCGGACTGGCATACATAGGAGGTTGTCAGTGCTAGAATTCGCAGGCCACCCCTTCAGCGTTTGTAGCTGACTGCTGTCTTCTCATGCGAAGAAGCACAGGGCAACCTTGCTGTACGTGGTCCTTTATTTTCCATGAGTGCTGCCAAGATTTTAAAGCCATACCTCAGCAGTTAAAGCATTGCAGCCATAAAGCTGCGAGCCACCAGTAAAACCTCTCATTTTACATTTTAATTGAGGTACTTAGTTTAACAGCATAAACCACAATTTGCATTGTATAAAATAACATTGTCTCTGTCTTCCTCTGTGTCTTTTCACCAGCTGATACGTCTTGGGAGTGATGCACTGGCTTCCCCTGGTTGCCATGGTGATTGCCTCGGCCCTGCCCTTCCCTCACAACCCAGTGTCCAGGATTGCTGTCGCAACGACGGAGCCTGGCTTCGACATACGTAGAGAGCGCGGTCATAAGCCAACAGCTCCCCATGCACACTACAACTTCCATGGAAATGCCTCACAAACGGACTACAACATGGCATCTGCTCTCAACCAACACACCAACGGACAAAACCTCCAGATTAAGGATTATGTAAAATCCTACATACATGAAGAGACTTCTACGTTTAAAGTGGAAAATCAAGGAACCTACCAATCAAACAGCAATTCAGGCAGCGAGCAGGACGTTCCTACAGGAGGGGGGACGTTCAGAACCGAGGATACTTTTAAGGATAATCTTTTACCAAAGGACAATAAAACTGACAGCAGACATGACTCGAGTTTAGTGGACATTTCGAGAAAAGGCAAAGTTAAGAACTCTATAGGTAGACTGTTCCAGGTTTCTGCAGTGGAAACACATAATACTGTCAGTCCTGCTGCTACAACTAAGGGTCAAAGAGTACCGGCACCGACTGTTCCCTCAGACCAGCTAAGAGCCAGGACAGGTCTGGCTGAAGCAAGCTTGACCCTGGAGGCAGGGCTGGGTTTGGGGATTGGGATGGACAGCATCCTAGAAGGAGACGAGATGTTTTTGGATGCACACCCACGAGTCCTGTTCTCCCCATCCCCCTCACCTCCAGAGCACCCTCCTCTGCTGCTCATGTTGGAGACCGGCATGCTGGAGGATGTTGGGGACAGAGAGGAGCAGGAGGACTTGGATGGGCACATTGAGGGTCATGGGGACCGAGCAATTGACAGGAGCACAACTCTGAGTTCTTCCACATTTACCAGTGAGGGCGCCCGTCCCCTTAAAAGGGACAAACGCTCGCATTTGATTGACAGAAGGAGAGGGGAACAGTCGGTGTGTGAGGCGGAAAGTGTTTGGGTTACAGACAAAAAGACCGCCATTGATACCCACGGTCAGCAGGTCACCATCTTGCAAGAAATACAGACCCAGACAGGACCACTCAAACAGTACTTCTACGAAACTCGGTGCCGCCAGGCAGAGCAGCAGAGAAACGGCAGCAGGTCAAGGAGTTCAGGTGCAGCAGCAAAACCCCAGGGGATGGGTGTAGCTGGGGCCGGCTGCTTGGGCGTGGATAAGAAACAGTGGTTGAGTGAGTGTAAAGCCAGGCAGTCGTTTGTCCGAGCACTCACCAAGGATGCGAACAACAGAACCGGATGGAGGTGGATCCGCATCGACTCGTCCTGTGTCTGTGTGCTGCTGTCCAGAGCGAACCAGACACCGGGAAGAGAGTTCTTGACAAGGAAGGGGAGAGGCTGAGTGGGGGGTGGGGGAGGGATTGAAGGAGATGGCAAGAAGTAGAAAGTGACACAGAGCAGAGCAGCTGTGACACCTTCCTGTGTGCACATTCACTTGCTGGTTTCCTTAAGAAGAAGGAAGTTATACCTGCTCGCAGCTGGGTTTTTTTTTCGTCTCTTTTCAGATCTGTCCCTCCGCCACAACTTCAAATGACTTTTGAAAAAAACAAGAAGACCTCAACACTAGAGCTTAGGGAATTATCACATAGAGATATACTTTAAAAAGTACTGTTTTGTATGATTTATCTTTCATAATCTAAGTTATTTTTTCATTAGTATGTAAGCATGTGTATGTCTTTGATATTAATATATTCCTTTATATATATGTGTACAATATGACACCAGTATACCTTTATGTACGGAGCTATCTATATCTGTGTGTATTTATAGAAGAAGTCTTCATGGAGTGGTAGGTCTCACCAGTGTCTGATGATAATTCCAGCCTCTGGTCCGCTCAGGTTGCGAGAGGAAGGAGCGCCACCTACTGAGGCTCCGTTTTACTGCTCCACACTGTGCCTTTACAGTCTGATGGGGGAACTATATGTGACACACAAACTACAGCATGGCCTCACTCAGGCTGATGGTTTAGTAGTACTGTGGCAGGATACATCTTTGTCTATGGAATTCTTTAGACGTAAGTCACGGATGTAAAAACCACTTTGGTTTGTATAATTTTACCATCTGCTGGTTTCTCCAGTTTGCCTGACAAATGTGGAAATAAATAATCTTTGTACTCTACTACTGATGTTTTGTACAACTTACACACACGTACATGTTCACACAGAGAAATAAATTCTGAAAACGTATCAGGAATAGTAAATTTCGTTTTATCTTCTTGTTTCGACCATAGAATTATCAAACTACAACTTTGTAAAACATAACGGTGGAAAAAGTATACAGATATATTATGTAAAAAAAAGTTGTACATTTTTGAGTGTACAATCTGAACAGGTTAATAGCTATAGTGGGACCGATTGCTGCTTCAAGGCTTTGTACTGTACTACTATATGTAATTAATGATTGAAAACATAGTAACACATAACCACTGCACACAGCTGACTACTTGCAAAAATAGAAAGATTAAAGACATCAATAGTTAATAAATAAAACTGGAGAAGGTGTGCGATGATCGGCAGATCCACACGGATTGCTTTATTTTATTTTTTTTCTTTTACATTACTATTTTCATAATCATCATCGTCATTATTGTTTATTTTCCAGATGATATTTTCAATTTGTATTACTATCACTTTAATCATGGAAATCTGTTAAGTCATTGCACAATTTGTTCTCAAAATGTACACATACAGTAGCGTATTTGAATGACCATTTTCAATGTTTCATATTTACTTTTAAAACTAGTTCAAATGAAGTCAAGAAGGAACAGAACATGTACATACAATTATCCAATACATACCTGAAGAAAATAAATAGTTATCGTAAAAAATAAAAAATACAACTGAAAAAAATACTCACATTTTACAAATTGATCCCCAGGCTCCCACCCCTTTAGGTTTATCATACAGATATATATTTTTTTAACGACACCTCATATCACCTTCACCACCAAAAAAATGTTTTAGGTCATTGCCGTTTGTTTGACATGCATCGTAAACACAGAGGCTAAAGGTTTTGTTTCCTGGGCTTCCTCAGACTCGCCCCTCTTTTCCTGCCTCTCTCTGATCTCAGCCCCCAGAGAGTTCTTGGTTTTTGTTATGGCTTGTGTGTGCAGTAAAATGACCAGCTCCTGTACGTCCTTTTGTTTTTGTCTTTATCCCCTTTCAGTCATTGTCATTGTCTTCTCACTGTTTTTCCTCTGCCCCCTCTCTCATCATCGGGTTAACCAAGACCCTGAGCTGTTGATTACAAGTCATAAACACCTGCTGTACCAAAGTTTTTTATGTTACATTATTTTAACATGCATAAAACCACTGTTACTGCAGTCTAGTAAGACACTCTTTACAAAGGGTTCATAATTATTAATTAATGTATCTAGGTCAGTTTAGGTCCTATATAAGGTACTGTGCTGTAGATGTTGGGTTGCCAGGCAGTGAAATCGCCTGCAGAACAACTTGCACTTGTCTATTTAGCTAGATCATTAATTAGCAATTGGATCGTTGAGAATATTTGGATCACAATTAATTTATTACCAGTTACCAACATAATTAAGATTTTGACTACACAATCATGCTAGCAGCTACGGGAACAGCATTTAGTCCTTACGTTAGCCCCAAACACAAAGTACTTGGTGGGAATGTCATTTGTTTACCACATGTTTGGTCATAAATCGAGTCATTGGACATTATTTACGTGACCTGATGGTGGGGCTGTATGAAATGTCAAGGGAAAGGTAACAAAGATCAGCAATTCTACAAATAGGATTTTTGTACAAAACATTAACTGCAATGACTTCTTGCTCTACGTTAATATGATTTTAATGGGTAGTCCAATGCAATAAAAGTTTCACAACTTTCGCAACCCAAAACATCTCTTCATTATCTTCCATAATGCAAACCAGTCGCATTTTCCATTGAACTCGCTTCAGCTAGAATAAACTTGATAACACTGACAAAGCCCAAATTCGGGAAGAATTATAAACCTCATGTAAAGAACGTCTCAGACATGGGCAGCAACGGGAACTTTATGGACTTCCTGCCATCTACATCATGAAATCACTGAACACAATGCCTGTGTCGGCCTCGGCCCACCCTGTCCCGTCCACCCTGGTGCCTTTCATCTGTATAATGGGCTCTTTTCAAAACAGATAGTGTCGACTTTAAAAGTGCCGATAGACAAAGCATGAGTAGCGTCCTTCTGATGTGGTCGGAACTACAGTAAATTGGCGGTCAAGGGTTTTACTACACTGCCCCAAACAATCGGGGACACTTAGACACCCCCGAAGGGACGATACAAGCTGACAATAGAACCACAATGGCTGATCCTGAACACCAACCAACTCATAGGTAGAAGAAAGAACACCAGCGTTCTTCAGAGCTGTAATCTATTTATGTGCGTCTAGCCATCTCCCTCCAATCCAGGCTTTACTGTGATGTTAACTCCTGCCACAATCCTCACAAAAAACACTTGTTGAGCAGATATTGTAAGGCGACATGTTTAGTGTTTTTCATGCTGTAAGAGAACAAATGGCAGCAAGTGTTTTCCTCCTAAGGTAAAAAAATAAGCCCTGATATTGTTAGCTCTCCTGCTTGTGTGCAGACTCTGACAGGAGCAAAGAGAGGGGAAACCTGCACGACCGGCACAGACCTAACCAACACTGTCGCTGTCACACTGAGAGAGAAAGAGCAAAGACAGAATGACAGGAAGAGAGAGATAGGGGGAGAGAACACAGCTGATCCCATTCAACCTTCATATTCTGGTTGGAAAATACATTGATACATTCTTCATGTCATTTCCCCCTTTATTCCTTAGCTTCTGTTATTGCAGAATGGTCAGACTGATAGATTTATTTTAAGATAAATGGTTATATTCATTGCTTTTTTCTCCGTGGATGAGTGAGAGGGTCCTCTAGTCCCAATCCAGTCAGCGCCCTGAGGAGAGAAGTGGCATTATTCCCACATCACTGCATCGGTGGCCTTGATTCAACTCAGCCTAAATCCCTACCGGCCACCCCCCCCCACTAAAGACCTTAGGGGAACTAGTAAAATCTCATGACGATTCACTATAACAAACAAATACATGAAAACAACAAGGTTCAAAGAAATGTGTGTGTACATGTGTAAGCCATCTCAGAATGTTAGAGAAACTGTTTGGTCTCACAACATGCACCACTAGACAGTTTAATTAATGTGGCGGACAGTTCTCACCTCAGCCCCTCAACAGGAGTAGGTCCTCACTGAGGCAGATTCACCCCGGGCACCAGAGTTGGCTGGTTTAAAGACACAGACAGAGTCATTACCATAACGTCAATGTCTCAAACCGCACTGACCTTCTAAAGGCATTCCTATTAAGAAGTGGAATGAGGGATAATAGTCTTCCTCTGCACTTTGAAGGGTCTGTTCCTTGTTATTGCGCAGTTCGTTCGCTACAGGAAACAGAAAATTCCACTGCCAAGCTAATGGGCAAGTAGCATGAAAACAATCAACTGCTCTGTGCATGTGATTCCTGTCTTACAATCACAGAGTGGTTTTCTGTAATGTGTACTCTACTGTATCACTGTTCAAAACTAATGTTTCTGTTCAAGGCTCATTTCCACGAAAATCAACATGTAAATACATGGCTCATTTATTAGACGAGCTGCAGAATATCTCACGTAGCAGAGCGAAAGCATTCCTCTCTGCCTGGCTCCTGCCGTGCTCGTCATGTGAGTAACAAGATGCACCTTGTAAGTACAAAAAAAAGCTGAGCAAATGCTAAAGTGCCACAGGTCACAGGGTCGCACTCACCATCACTCTGAACCTTTCTCAGGGTAACGGAGGGCGTCGAGATGGCTGAGGCACGAAAGTTAGCAGGCAGGGTCTCGGCAGAGTCAGAGGTCACGCCCCGGAGATCTTTCTCCCTAAACATCTTCCTCCAGGAGGGCGAGCGGGTGAATGTCTTAGTTCCGTCCTGACAGACGGACACAGCGTGTGAACACAAACATGGCTGCTCAGGCAAACCGTCACGTAAACCAGTTAAACCTGCAGTCTTTCCATCTGACCACTATGCTCACCTCGTCAGGTCGTCTCTCGGTTCCCATGGAGATGAGGGAGTTATACTCCTGCTCCAAGAGCTGTCTGGCCTGCAGGAGAGAGGTGATGTAGAGCTTTGAGGTAAGTTTGACACATCTTCTGGGTGTGCCTGCAATGCTGTCCTTCATTACTTTAGACTGGATATGTTGCATGCTTTCAACTCTCATTCTTCAAAGTATGAGACAAGGCTTGTTATAATGACTTTTCAGGTATTTTAAGCAGAAAATTGACAGGAAATGATGCAGACTGAAATGCAACCTGGACTTAAACCTATGATGTTGTGATTCATGGTTGTCATCTTAACCCCGAGGGTCATCCAGGGTTGTTTTACTGATCTGGAATGCGTCATACAAAATCTTACTTGAAGATCCAATCCCAGTTGTGAAAACGTTATTATGAAAACCGTATAATTTATCTTTTCAGTATTTTTTGTTAGATTTTACTCTTTTTAAACTAATGGGTATTTGTAGCAAAAATGTGTTTTGATTATTGTCTTTTTACTCTAAATCTGCAATGTGCAACATTACTACTAGTTTGGAGCCAACTGTAAGCCAATTTAAATCTATAAATCAGTTAAACTTTGATCTGAGATAAAACAAAGCCAATAGAAAAAAATAGAACAAGAAGAAAAAAATGTAAGTATAAAATATTTGCTATTAAAAACTACATTGTGCACTTCATGAATAGAAATGGGTTACTGATACGGAACATTTTCACTGCTGATCTTCGAAGACCTCTCCATTACCTGTGTGTTCTGATTGGGGATCTGCAGAAGCAGGGCCAGGTCAGTGTAGTCAAACGTGTCATCTAAAGCCAGCAGAGCCCCATGGACGCCGCTCTCACGGAGGTTGTCGGCGTACTCCTTCAAACCAATCGTCTGGACCCAGCACATCACGCGCTCGTTGGACCACACCATCACATCTGGAGCCACAGAGGGAGAAGGTGAAGCGAGACAGAGAAAAGATCCATCTGCACACTAACTGCTTGCTGTTTTTATAAGGCAGCTCAGGTTTCTTAATATTCTGGTAATTTCCTGAAGTTCAAGCTGGATGAAACATCGCCGGTCTGTTCAGGCATATTAATGGTCTTTAGAGGAGTTTTTATTACCAGTTAACCATCGACAACTGATCAAGAGAAATAGGGAAATGTTCCCGCTTTAATGATTTGTAGTCTGGACATGGACTGGACAGGCTTATCATTAGACAAACTCCAAAACAAATGTCCTCACTTTCCTTGAGGAAATTCTTCTGTGAGAAAATGAGCCAAGATGAACTGAGTGTAAATGTACAACATGTGTATCCCAGAGTGAAGCGGTGGGAGGGCAACATATTTGGGATTGTTTAATGACTGAGCATGTTGACATTTATGTAATCATTATCCAGCCAAATTGCACTAGAAAGTTGTGGTTTCTAATCTCTCCTCTAGGTAAGAGGAGGAAAACGCAGCGATCAAGGGGTGGTCCAAACATCTTCCAGCAAAGCGGGAGACAGCGGAAATGTTTTGTTTGCTATTATTTAAGTTAGTGGTGAGCAAGACAAATTTGTTTTATATGCTAGAGCTGATGTAAGAAGTAAATGGATTTTATGGTTTACTGATGTTCTCAAAGGTACAAAGCTTTTTCTTCCCATGACAACGTACTTTTGAAGATCGTGTATGTGAATGTAGTACAGCAAACTCTACTCTTGTTACTGGCACATATATAAGAAAAACTAAAAAAAAAGTTTTTTAAAGCTGTTTCTAGAGCTGAAGCTACCTGGCGTCTTTTTCTGTCTTCTAGCATCATTCTCAATTTTTAAGCTGAGGTTAAAGGAGATGGTTTGATTGCTGGTGTGCTACTTTATGAAGAGGGTATAATCATACTTTCAGAGCAGTAGTAAACCAGGATAAAACACAAACAACACATTTCCAACATTAATGAGAGGCTAATTTGAGAATGTTAATGTGTATTTTAGTTAAGTCAGTAAAGCGTGGGATCAGTGCTGAACAAAGTCAAACAATAAGTCTGTTTCTTATATTATGTTCGTAATTACATTACAGAAGTTTGCACTGGATTTTGCATTGACTTTGTTTAGTGAGTTGAAATCTTACATTTTCAATTGACATTTTGTATTTTAAAATGGAGTCTAATATCTGTGAAGTTGAATGGCAACAGCTCCCAGTGTATGAATGAAAATGTCAAACTGAAGAAAATCAACATTAAACTCATTGTTCGTCATGTCATGATTTAAGGGATACACTTAAAATGTCCTTCAGTTCTTACAAGTTCTTCAGGGTGGATTACTCCAGGAGCCTTTTTGTGTCAGATTTTATTTATTGGACAGAAAATTATGTTTTTCATGTTAGAAGATATGTTCACATCTGCACAGTGATAAATCTCCACTGTGTTTGAACAAGACAATAGGCCAACAAGAGCAGAGGAATTCTGTGAACAGGGTCAGCAGAAAGTACAATACCATTCCAGATGTGTGACATGAATGTTGAGACAAAAAAAAAACCCTCACCTTTATTCTGGTGGGCGCTCTCCTCTCGCCTCCTCTCCAGCTCCTTGCGATCATAATTCAGACGCTTCAGGCACATGATGCCATAATGCAAACTGACCCTGGGAGAGGTCAAAGAGCCAGAGGGTGAGCAGTTCAAGTGGGTTAACTTAGGGAGTGTTTCCACTCCTAACACAATCCAAGGCCTTTGGCCCCCTCGACACTCTTAAAAGAGAATGTAAGAGGCCCTCGAGGCAGACACCTGAACTGTGAGAGCGCCACAACTAAAGGAATTCTCACTTCATGTCTTTTGACACCTTCATATTTGTCATGACACACACACACACACACACACACACACACAATATTGGTAAAGAATGAGAGTGAGTCATGAGAAGTGACAAAAGACTGAGACTACATATGTGCACTAACGTAACACTACCTGTGGAAGCTGTCCACCATTTTGAGCTGTCCTCGCAGCTCCTTCTTGGTCAGGTGGTCCAACATGCGGGCATCCACCAGGGACTCCATGAAATAGCTGCGATACTGTGGCAGGCCCAGGCTGGGCAGCCAGTCGTTGCCCACCCACTCATGATTCATATCGCCATAGGCCAGTATCTGGAGGGGGACAACCGCAGATGATCAGCACTGATTTATGCTCCGTTTGATATCTGACGGTTTTGCACACCAGCAGCTCATGACTCACTGTGGTTGGTCTCAAATATGCAGCGTTAATTCTGACTTAGCAAAAAGGTGCAGTTGATTCTTACCTGATCCCAGCTGAACTCTTTCAACTCCTGGAACGCCAAGAGACGCGAAGAGGCAGAGCAGGTGTGGAGATGAAGAGGGACAGAGGGGGTCAAGTGCAAGGTGGATAGCGGAGAGAGGAGAAGCAGAGGAGGACGGAGCAGCAGCAGCAGGAAGACAGGAAAATAAGGAGGAATAGTGTGTTAGTGAATGGGTCATTAGTTGGAAGCAGTTCAAACTGAATCAGCAACGAGAGGTGGAGAAGAAGATGCTCAAAACTGGGCCCACAGAAAAATAGATACATAGGAGACACAGAGAAATACACAAAGAGAAATATACATAAAGAGAGATTGAGGGGAGGAAGAAGGGGAGAGACTTGTCAAATGATTCAGACTAAACAAGGCTCATAAAATAATTTCAAACTAAGTAAAACAATCATGAAAAACAGAAGTGGGATTGTCAGCTGGAAACGGGGTAGCTGGACACTGACCGGAGGCTTAGTGGCAGCATTCAGTGACTCCATCTCTGCATGGGTCATCCACACGTTACTGGTCGACTGCAGTGAGCGAGAAAAAAGGGAAAAAAGTGAGATGCCTCCCACATAAAAAACCAAAGAACTGAGTCAGAGCTGGTAGACTGGTTGTGTGGTGCCAAAATAAAAGCCACATCACAGACACACTCATATTTCACTGCCATGAGGGTTGACTAGCTCATGAGATAGGACACATTTATTCAGCAGAATATTTTTCAGCATTTCTTCATTAATATGTTTAGAGCTGTAAATAAACAGGGAGCCAAGCAGGACACTGAGGAAGCCAAGCCGAACCACAATCTTCAGCATTTGTGCTAAAAACTACCAAAACCAAGATTTCTGTTCTTTCTTTATCTTCCTTGGAAGAGACATAGCAAACACTGGCGCATGTTACTGCACTTTTAAACATCTGGTTTGTCTTTGCTGTTCTGTGAGAAGGCAGCTCTGAGACACATGTGGCTTCTGCTGCCAAGTTTTATTTCTAGGCGAAATTGGTGGAACTGTGTCAGTGCCGCTGACGCTTACCATGATCGTTATACAGAAAGTACAATGATTTATATAATCACCGACTGAATATGTTTTGTGTTCTTCTGCATTTTACATTTGAAGCTCAGTAACTTTCTTTCCGGTACAGTATATCACGTCGCTTTAACTGCTTTTTATTTTTCATTTACCTGTTTGTTTCCTTCTATATATCCCAAAAGCAAATGTTAAGATTCAATCTAGAGGAAACCATGCATCATATGAATGCAGCATTTGTGTGTTCTCAGTGAAAAGTCATTATTCAGGGTGATGAATACTAAAGGCCCTGATGAGTCATTAAATAGGTATCATCAGCCTCATGAATACATAAACCCACATACAGTGAAAAGGTGTTAAAGGTCTTAGAGTGCACCAATTAAAGGCTTCTTTACCTTTAATCCTATAGGGAAAACTGTCTAGACTGGTATTTTTGTAAAGCATGAGAACATTCCTGGGTCTTTACTGCCTCTTTTTTATGTTTAATGTATGTTAAATGTGTGCGCAGGAGGGTAATCTCACTGAGCGAGTGCTGGCTGGAGCAGACGGACTGGTGAGGGATACCATCTCCTGGATAGCCAGCCGCAGTTTAAGCCGGTGCAGAGGGTTGCTGATGCCAATCTCCCTCTGTATCTCTGTGTCGGACAGGTTGGCCATGATCGCGCCGCTCTTTACATTTGCGCGGCAGGCGGCTACATACCAGGCAGGCATCCCCACCCACAGCTGGGAGGAGGCAGATTAAACAGAGATTAAACTAAGAAAATTCATTTTTTGTGATTTATTTGTGCAATGAATACATTGGTCAACACACACCTCCAACCAAGATACAACAGTGGGTCCATCCCAAGATGCAAAGGGAAGTCCTTGACGACATGCTTCTTCCAGGAGCTCATGCCTGTTGGGAAGGAAGACCGTTAAAAATGTCTTTTATGCTCTAGTGAGAGGACAAAATATTAATTGAGAATCTAAAAAGAAGTTCTTGACACTGACTTCTTCTTGCTTCGGCGGTCTTTATCTGCTGGACCCAGAGTGCCAGTCTTGTTTATTCCCATAGGGTCTCCAGAGGCTAGGTCTTCAGAAGGAGTAGATGCTGTAAAAGGCACAGTAAGGCCACAAGATTTAATGAAAAGAAAAAGATATGAACACCCCAGATCAGTGAGTCAGAGCAGCTCAAGCACGTCTAAATGAAAACACAAATAGTTTGGATTACTCATATACATTCAGTATTATCGCTCCCTTATCCTTCATCTGTTTACCAAGAGAGGCAGATCCTTCCCGCCCAGGCTGGCCCATCCTCCCTTTCTCCTTCTTTCCAAAAAGCCGACCAATGGAAGACTTGATGCTTTTCTTCTTACTGGACTTGTGGAGAGAGTCTTGGCTGCTGTTTGAGCTGCTGCCATCCGCAGAGAGACTGGAAGCGACATAGAAAATCACTAAAGGAAAACACCAAATATGCATTACAAGCCCGTACAACTCTTTGACTGTTTATGAGCTGCAATTAATTGCTACTGGTGCTAAGCAGCGATGATAAAATTGTATCGCAATTCATACCATTAACTTTCTGCGATTAAACTCGAAAATCGATTCAAAAGTTGTTTATTGCACATGTTTATTTTGAAATACCCAGTTTTAGTTGCTACATTAACAGTTAACAGTGGCCTGGTAGCTCAATGGCATAAGAGTCAGACTGGTCTGCAGAAGGTCACATGGCTATTCCCAGCCCAGACTCCTACAGTAAAAGGTTAATTTATTCATTCATGTCATTAAACTGTGTGTAAATGTGTTGATAACAAAATTTAACTACTATTATAATACCTGCGAAACTCCCGGGGGTCGTCGAGCATAGCGCCCGGATGGGTGAGGGTCATCCTGTCTAATCGCAGTGCACGAGGAGTGGGAGGAGGTGTAGAATCAAGAAGGGCGAGTGACCGATCGTCATCTTTGCTGTTCTGAAAGATTAAACATAAAAGAGGAACAAAATGAACAAACATCTTATATTAAGAAACTTAGGATCCAGAACAACTGAATTGTTGAGACGTAAGATATGTTCTTAGAGACAGTCTCTTTCAGTGAGACCTCTTACTCGAGCTAATTGAGCTGTAGAACCACTGGTGTTTTTATTACCACTTCTTTATTGTGTAATCACCTCTGTGCTATCAACAGGAGTGAAAGTTGTTGGGGGTTCCTGCAGATGTAACACTATTGCACATTACTCCCCTATGTAGGTTTTTGTGCTGGAGTTTTTGTAACCCACTGGCCTCTTTCTGATGTGCTGGAACTGGAGGGTCTGGTACCATACAACCCTACAAGTTACCCAATGTTATATGCAGTTGAAGAATCACTGAACTTCTCTCACCCTGTCTGCATGATTTATTTCTTTTTTCTTTTTTCTATGTCTCACAGTCTGGAGGAGCTGCATAAACTAGATGCTGACACCAAGACAAGAGTTTAACACGGACAGGAATGTAAGTTCATCAGTGAATTCCAGCAGTACCTGTCTGTCATTCTCACGGGCAGGGGAGTGAGGCAGGCGAGGTGTGGAGTGTCCAGAGCTGGGGGGAGAGGGGGAGGCCAGGGTAGAGGATGTGATGGATGAGGGGATGTAGCTTCGTCCTGTGCTGTCTCTTCCCAGGGTGGACGGAGGGATGGGTGGACTGTCTAAAGACACACTGACCCGGCTCTCAATCTCCTCGGCCCGCAACTCTGTGTTCTCCTTCTCCTCCTGGATCAGCCTGGTTTTGAATGTGGGGGGCAAGAGAAAAAGTAGGGAGAGGACTGAAACATTGGCCAACACAATGAAGAAAACACTTCACAAACATGGTGTACATGTCGCCTCTGGAGAGAGATTGTGAACTTCTAAAGGGAGTAGTTTGACATTTTGGAAATGCTCCTATTCATTTTCTTCTTCTTAGTTAGATGAGAAGATTGACTCCACTGTTACATCTACAACCTATGAAACTCCCACTAGCAGCATAGCTTAGCATAATTCATCTTAGCATAGCAAAGCAAGCCGAGGTGTTTGCAATGGTGTATTTGATTTTCTTACTCCATAGAGATTCAAGCTAGGCTAACTACCTGCTAGTTGCAGCAATATTATCAACATATCTCACTGAGAAAGTGAAGCTTATTTCCCAAAATGACCAACAACTACCGCTGCTGTTTCTTACTTGATCTCCTTATTGATGGCCTCCAGCTGTTCCTGCAGCATGATGGCCAGGGTTTGCACATCTGTCTGTCCACTTGGGGACAACAGCTCGGAGCCAAACCGATGATCACCGTCGTCCTCGTCATCAGAGCAGCCAACATCCATGCCTGGCTCAAACCCAGTCCCCAGCAGAGCCCCGCTCTCCCAGTCTGGGTACTGAACACAGAAAGTAAAAGCGATGCCTTATAGCACAATCACAATCCCATTACACACACAGTGCATCTTGTGTTAAACTTTTATAAGTCACACAGTGTAGAACACGCAGTGAAACAAGTTTCTGCATTGGACCCATGCTCCTGGGGGGAGCAGTGGGCAGCTACAGGCAGCGCCCAGGGAGCTAGTGCTCAAGGACATGCTTTAACCCACTGAGCTACCAGGCCACCAAAGTTAGTATGACTTCTAATAACTGTGATCAATCAACATTTTATTTAGGAACATCAGGTCGATTGATGCAAAATCTTCAAATAGCTTCAGCACATTCCCGGCAACCTTACCACAAACATTATAGCTGCTACGCATCAGCATGTCAGCATTGTCGTAATGAGTGCCACTGGAATTCAGCTATGAACTTCTGCTTCATAAAACTAAAAGGGCAATCAATAATAATGATGTTACAGAAAGGAACTTATGCTGAATCAGAGTTTCACCTTGGTGGAGTCCTCACGGGCAGAGCTCCAACGCGCCCGGTGACTTCGCCTGACCACACCCCCTGTGGAGGCATTACCAAAGGGATCCAGGTGAGTTGTGGAGCCTGTTGGGAGGGACCCGCCTCCATGGGAATACCTCAACTCCAGAGCGCTGCCTGGAAGAGAGCGGCTGGAATAATAGAAGGGAAGATAAGATCAAATGTGATAAAATGAGACCATATTTACCTCTTCGTGAGCAATAAGATTAGGGCGGCAAACACACAGAAACAAATTAAATTTAATTTAAAGCTAACATAGTGGCCAATACCAAAACTGAAATATGTACAATAAAAACATATAATATAAATATATAAAATCAATATATACAAGTAATGTAAAATAAACATAAACATGTTAAATAATGTGTAAATAAAACATGTTATATAAGAATGTAAAAAAACATACTTAAAAAAGAATAGAATATGTGACAGTTCATTACATTTCCATTAATATATTTGCATAAAGCTATAAGAACATGTCAAGACCTGCATATGAGAAGAGGAAAATGTTGGACCTTGCATGTGTTTGTGCAACAAGTCAATGCATGTGTTTTGTATATCATCAGCCTTTTCATGTTCTTCTAAGTGCTGACAGTGTTAAGCGGAGTGATATATCTATAGTGTCTGACAAGAATAGAGACAAAACATTGGCACAACACTGGCATCAGTTAGGCAAGCCTACACTGGAGGCTTGGAAGCTTTGCTCCCTCTGAGGTGCTCATGTCTAAATGGCACCAACCTAGAATAAGATCCCCCGGGTCTCGATCTTAGCTGATCTAACTCCAACTGAAGTCGTTCCAACTCCGCAATTAGCTGGTCCTGGGAATGGAAAGCAGACAGAGTTGGTGTAAGAATGAACATATGTCGACCTGTTTCCATTATGATCCAAGCCTTGAGGCGCAGTCACCTTGTTTGCCAAAAGATCATCCTGGAGTTTCTTCATGTTAGACAGCTCCTCAGAAAGGGCATTCTGTAGAGTGGGGGTAGGGGGAAGAAGTGTTATCACTATACATTAACAACAGCTTATGCTTCATGAAATACAGTATGTTTAGGTGTTTTTAATTTTAACATTCCAGTACATTACAGTCTGAACTGGTCACCTACTCAAGGGCAGTAGTAGTGAAACTATCCGACACCTTGAGTTTCATTGGGCAAATGAGGAAAACCTTTTTGGGGACGAAATTTTCACTGCTGCAGTTTAACCAGGCAGAGAATAAAGAGTGAGAACCCTGGCTTTAGTATGCGCAGGTCACCTTTTCTTCCAGGGCGGCCATCCTCTCCTTCAGATGGAGCTGCAGCCTCTCATTGGACTCAGACAGTAGCTTGTCCACGGTGTCCGAGAGGCGCTTGTTGTGTTCATCGTTCATCCTCTCCCTCTGCCTCGCCTGAGGGGGGAGAGAGTGAGACCAAAGAGAAAAACGTGATTGCGAGGGGGACGGAAAGGAAGGGTGGGAGGAGAGTTAATAACTAACATTCAGCTTCACTGAGAGACAAAGATTTTTATCTGAATGTGCACGGTCAAATGGAGGCTTTAGAAATGAGCGCGCCTTTGTACTGTGTAAAGCCAGACAAAAGGAATGGCATGAACGAGGGGGAGGATGAAAAATAAAAAAGAAAAAGAGAGATGGAAAAGCAAAGCATGACTCACTCTCTGCAACTCCTGGTTCTTCTCCTCCAGTTGCGCCTCCATCTGTCGCAGTCGCTCCTCAAAGTTACCATGACGCTCCTCCGCCTGAATGATTGAGGAGGAAGGAAGCGGGATTTAGAGTGTAAACGATGTTGCAACACTTGATACAAATGAACACGAGGGAAACGGCTTGTTGCCCAAGTCTTACAATACATACATGTCTGTACAGATCACAGCAAAACAGGAAAGTCTGTTTGACTGTGTCTTACGGGGCATTAATTGGCTATTTTTTCCATCTTACCAAAACATGAAAGTAGGCCATTTAGAAGGACTGACGGGCAGCAGAATAAAAGTGCAGCTCTTTTATGTTGATTTTAAGACTGTGAGAGTTCAATGCGAGCACGATTAATGGTAAAGAATTTGGGAAGTGCACAGTTCTCGGCGTGTTGAGTGCCCAGGGATCAAATAGCGGTGTCGACTGTGTGACCTGAGCTCAGATTGATGTTGCTTATAAATTACTGGCATCGCTTGTCGAAAATATTTGATGTTCATCTGTCATTTCACGTCTCATGTTTCATTTCATTCGCGCATGAATTCACACACACACACACGCGCGCGATCATTCACATTCATGCCTGCACCTGCCTAGACACCCCCAAGCACACACGCATGCACCGTAATCACACATGCACAGATTTATGCACACGTGTACCGCTGCTGTAAGCTTAAGGTACTGCTGTTTTATTTAGATAGTGCAGATAGTGCTTTATTCATCCCGAAGGGAAATTCCAGACACATATTTCATTATATTAAACAGTTTGAGGATCCAAAAGACTGAGGCACTTTTCCAAGATAACTTAAAGAAAGCACCAAGATTCCTGCTAAAGTTGCAAATACGCACCTTGTTGAGCGCTGCCACTCTCTGCGCGAGCTGGGCCTCGATCTCAGGCAGCGTCTCAGCTCTCTGCAGAGTCTGCTGCAGCTTCTGTTTGGCATCATCCAGACGCTCCTGAAGCTGCCGGTTCTTCTCTTCACTCTGCAAGAAGACGAGAGGAGAGATGTAAGGGAGTGAGGGTGAAAACTGGAGCACAAGTGAAGATTGCTGAGGGCAGAAGACATGATTAAAGCCACTGGGGATAAGAAGCTGCACTGATGACACGCTGTGTCTGCCAATATGAAACGTGGCCAAGTTGCCAATCAACACCAAAAACATGGAGCCGCACAGGGATGAAAGAGACATTTCCCACCTGTCTGAAAAGGGACTCTTTGCTGGCCAACTCGTTCTCCAGTTTGTCTTTTATGTCATGGAGAGACGTCGCCTCCCTCTGGGCGCTCAGGTACCTGCAAAACAGAAGTAAACAGCAGACAGATGGAGCGGGGAGTGAAGCATGTTTTGGAGGAAGGAAATCTCTGGGAAACGCAGAGGAAAAGCACAAACCTGCGTTCTAATGTGGTGATTCTCTCTTCCATATCTTCCCTTTGACAGAGTGCCTGCAAAAAATGAAAGGGAGAAAGTGTATGTATCCGCCGTGAAGAAGACAGAAAATAAAGAGCAAGTAGGTGTTGACCATTCGGCCATAGGGGGGCAGGGAAAGAAAAAACTGTTGCATATTACGTGAGTCTGTGACGGACACAAACACACGTTGTCTCACCTCTTTCACATCCCTCTGTAGTTTCTGGTTGGCCTCTTCAGATCGGGCCAGCTCCCTCCTCGCAGACGTCAGCTGCTCCTCGATCTCCCCGACCTACCAGGAAGTGAGCGTGTGAACACATTATTTTCTGTCTGTGAGCATGTCCGGCTTGTGACGGCGCCTGTTTGTGTTGGTACCTGTCTGCACATGAGGGCCAGTCTCTCCTTCAGCTGTCCCAGCTCTGCCTGCTGTCGCTCTATCTCGCTCTCTCTCTGCCTGTCGACTTCTCCATCATCCAGGATGGAGGAAGGGCCATTGGGGAGGCGCTTAAATGAACAGGAAACACATACAGTAACTTCACCGCACACACACTGACCCTAATCACCATACAGTAGACGATAAAGTAGTGATCAGTGTGAATCCACTATTCATATGTAAGAACCTGAGCACATCCTCTGGTCACACAAAGAGAGCTACAAATAGTTTATTCATGTCAACTAAAGAACTGTGAGTTGCGCAAACTACTACGACACTAATGCGAATGAAATACCTCCTTGCCATTGTCTACGCCTTGCTGCCGTCGTTTGATTTGTTCCCTTAGAGAAATAACCTAAAACAACACAGAGGAGAAACATCAGCAAAGTCTCCATCCGCCATTCAATCGAACACAAACAGCACAGGACCCTGAACTCACCTCTTGGGAGGACGACTGCAGCTCCTCCTCCAGGGCTGCCACTCGCTCCAAAGCCACCCTTAGTCTCTCTCGCACCTTCTCATCCAGCGCTTTGTGGTGCTCAAACAGGGACTTGAGAGCTTTAAGGACCTCCACCTCGCTGGAGACTCCAGCCGGAGACTGGGCCTGCCTCTTCACCACTGTCATCCTCAGGCTGCGCTCGTGACGGGACACCAGGCACTCCAGATGTTCAAGTAGCAGCTGGAAACACATTAGACATATAAAGACTCTCCACTCTGGTCTGTTTAGAGAGGTTCACGTTACAAGAGTACACTTTACATTAGGAAAAGATGCAGGCCAAAACGATAACAGTCAGAAAACACAAGAACACAATGCCAAACTGACACATAAATTCACTGACTCGTGTGTTGTTCCTCTCTGCCTTGAGCTCCGCTATCTCCTCTTCTCTCTCCAGCAGCTGTTCCCGGCAGAGGTTCAGCTCTTTGGTCAGCACTGCAAACTCCTGCAGGGTCACAGGAGGGCGCTGTTATTGACTCAGTGCTGTTACTGTTGTGTGATATCATGTGTGCAGTTTAACCATGCTGGACACACACTTACACCCATCACACTGCGAGGGTCACCACATCCACACATTATTCTGCAGTGAAGCATGAAGCGTGTGTTTTCCCACATTCCTTGAACCTACCACGCCCTCCTTCGACATCCGCTTGTGATTTGTGAGAATATAATGTAATAAGGCGTCAAGAGAAAAGTGGAGGTGTTTTACTGGTGGATTAATAAACTAGCAGGAGCCTGAATCTGCTGCTCCCAGTGCTGTTGATGAACAACAGAAAATGACATACTCCATAGTACTGAACTGGAAATATGTTAGCAGGATCTTGGCTGTGACGATTTCTCACACCGCACTTAACAAGTGAACAATCGGACTATCTCTATTTTATTAACAAACCTCACACTTCCATTGCATTGCGCACATGCACACCTGCAGAAGAAATGCAGCTAATGTGGCTGAAAATATTTTCCTACATTTTCCAAACCTGCTTCATCTCCTTCATTTCGTTAAATGGCTTCAGAAATCCATTAGAGTGCAGGCATAAATTTGGGTTTACAGATGGAGGGCTCACTGCCATTCTAAAAATCTAGTGAGTCTCATGACTTCACTGCACTGAAATGTTATTTCTTCTGCTGCCTTTTCAATGGATTTCTACCTTGTATGTTCCATAAATGATGAGTTACAGGGAATAAAAACAACTTATAACATTACAGACACAGTGAATGATGTTATTAAACAGATCATTAAGTTACCTCTTCTTACTTTCATCATGCTTTACTTCCAGACGATTCAGAAAGCGGCGTGAGACTTCTTAATTTCACTAACAAGCTCAACCGCACATTACATTAAACACACATACATGCAGAAATGCAGCTGCATTGTGGCTTAAAGAGGAAATGGCTCACTAAAAAACACCTTAATAGTATTTTTTTTTATATGTATACATATACAGTATGTCTACCGCAGCGCTTGTGGTTCATGGCTACTGGGAAACCTCCATATAAAATATAACGACCAGGTTTATTGCACGTGTTGCACCTAAAATTCATGGGAATTAGATCATTGCGGTGTAATGTCTTATATTTCCAACTGACAGCAGTCCAGTGGAATTGTTGTGATTTTGTGTAATTTCCTCTAATTATGTATAATTGTGTGGCTCTATTAAAATCAGATGCCTTTGGTGTAACTAAACAGTATCTATGGCAACCAATCAACAAAGTCGAAATGAGTGACATTATCACATCACTTGAACTGAGTCTAACTTTGAGTAGAGAGATGAGATGGTGGAGATGGTGTCATCACAACCTGCGCGCGCCGCAGCACGAGCGCCAGTCTTCACACGGAGCTTCCTCCCGTTTCATCCGTGCTCATGTGTGACTGTGGCATGATCCGCGCACAAGCACACGGCGTCCTCAAACACGGGTTTTCAGAAACGCTTATGCAAACGAGCCATTTAAGGGCACTGGAGCGTGCACGGCGCTGCCATTATCTTTGCTCTGTGTTAACAGTGATCACTTTACCCACACGCCAGCAAACAGTCGCCTTAGCTCACACTCGCTTTCCAGCCAAAATCCATTCTAAAAAGTACAGCGAGGGCAGTTTATATCAAGCTCCTAAGCTGATGTGCTCACTGAGCTGAAGGATGGGAGAAAGAAGTGAGAGGATGGAGCTTATTTGAAAAGATGGGAGAGGAAGGACGAGGGAGGAAATTGCGGTGTACAGATGGCGTGTTCTGGGCCCAAAGGATATCATAATTCTGGGATTGATTAATTAATTAGGAAGATGGTGTGAGATGGACTCTGATATCAGACACTTTCTAGATTCTTGTCTGTGTCATCTGCTCGCCATCATTTCGGTCAGTTACGGGATGCAAATCATTCAGCTCCCTGACTCCGCTGATATTCACCCCTCACAGCCGCTCGCAGCTCAATCTGCCACCGTCCCCCTTCGTCCATTTCAATCTCCCCCTGTCATGATGCACGGCATTTAAAACAGACTCTAGAAACCACCCTATTAGTATGCTGCAATTTGCAAATGGTCTTGATTTGTTAGTCGCCGTGTGTTTCCTATTTTTTTTTCCTCTCTGTGCTATGCTGTAGCACTCTCCCTCCCTCTCTCCCATTTTTCTCTCTTGGCAACGTCTACACACGCAGACAAACTCAGTGAACTCATCTACAGTAGAGTCCATGTGTTCCCCTGTATCCGTGTGCGTGTGTCTTTCTGCAGATATGTGCGCCATATTGATCTCTTCTCAGTGAGGTAATACGGCCCCCAACATCATGTTAGAGTGTGCAGCATCGTTAAATTTGTTCTTTCATTTTCATACTTCAGGCATAGCGACGGAGAAAAATAGGTACGTACAAATACGGAGGCATCATCGCTGCCCGCGGCATCAAAAATGAAAATAGAGATGGAGGCCTTGTATGTTAAGGGGAATTACAGAATGATTAGTCCTCGGCAACAGGGAAGTTGTATAACGTTGACCTCGGTGCTACAGCAAATATTCAGCCATATGTACTGTACCTCTCATGTGATTGTTCCATCTGTTAACCATTTGCATTTTTAAATATCCATTTTTGATTTTCACTTATTTGTCAGCTACAATGGTTTATATTGGTGTCACAATATTATCTACTTCAACACATAAATACTGTTGTTTAGCTTGTGTTTAATATACAAACATGGATATGTTGTTTCCAGCTACAGAGAGCAAACACAGAAAAAGACTTTTCAAGGATTCTGTGAATTCCTTCAGAACAATACGCGTTGTTAAATGACCTTCCAAGTTTATCCAAGAATGCTAAATGTATATTGTTGCATAATAGTAATTACACTTCCTTTATAAAGTTTGGGATAGCTTAAAAATGATAATGGGTCTGGATGGGTAATGGATATTCCACTGAAAAAAACTTGCTGTATTTCAAAGACAGACGTGTTTACTTTCACTACAGTGAAACTATAAGTTGTACTTTGAATTGTAACTGCTGCTGCTGTCTGCTAAAAGGTTTGAAGCAGATGTTTGTGAAAGACATTTGCGGAAATCTTAAAAAAACACACACACACTTACAGTTTACTCAGTAATCCTGCATCAGGTAAAATATTGTATCTCAGTTATGTTATCTGAAATGTATTAGTGGAGAGAAGGGTCTAGAGCTGTGTTTAACCATTCAACTAATCTAAAAGCACCAGATACGCCGTTTCTGTCCATGTTGCCACCTGACCAGCTACAACATCAAAATCCTGCTTTCACATTCACACATCAATAATTCAACACTGTGATAGGAACCATTTTCACTATGAGTACTTTTAAAACAAGGCTGTATTCTTTGATGATACTTGTTTGCTTTCACCGAGGGCAGGATTTCAACGCGTGATGGAGCAGCTGTTCTCTATGCTTGTGGTGTTTTCACATACAGTACGTGAGCACTAATTTATGTACAAGCTATGCCGGTGTTTTATACTTAGATTAGCAGAATTTTACTTTAGATGTGACCACGTCTTATTCTAATGTAAAGGAAAAATCATCTTAAGACTACAGGAGCTGATTTGCTGATGATGTTCTGCTCGAGTTGAGATTCACAGGCCTCAAAGACATTTGAGAGGTTTAAAATTAGGATTTGAGTATTCCTGTTTTTAAATGAGGCGTCAAACATTTCACCTTCAATATACGTCTGTGTGTCGCCTGTGTTCTCCTCATTCATTCACACGTTCAGTCTGTAAAACACGGATAATAACCGTCAGAAGTCACGAGTATCGACTTACACTAAGATGTGTCGGGACAAAGCTGGATCCTTCTCTTTATGATTGTATTATTGATCATGACACAACAACAAAACTGAGATTTATCTTAGTGAGATTATCTCAGGAGGATCAGCAGCTCCTACACCTACATCTTTGTGATGTACTCTGCCCCCACCCACCCACACACACACACAGACAGTCTTTGTACCTGTGGCAGGGCGATGGACAGCTGCCTCTGAAGTGACTCCTTCTCGTGGCCCAGCTCTCGCAGGCGTAGGTGGGCTGTCCCCAGGCTATCCTGCGTCTCCCTGAGGCTCTCCAGCAGCCTTTCCCTCTCCGTCAACATGTTCACCATCAGCGACTCCAGGTTGCCTGTGCTCCCCCCCTCATCGCCGCCACCGCTGCCACTGCTACTAACGCGGGGGTCCCGACTGCCATAGCCCCCCATGCCTCCCATTCCTCCGCCCATCCCTCCTCCCCCAGCTGGGGATGGTGTGCCGCCTCCTCCGCCGCGCCCATCCTCTGAGATGGTGGGCATCACCTCGCACATCATCTTGAAGCCGGAGATGTGAGAGGCGTTATCTCAGAAGACGTCTAGGACACTTTACACTCCAGGAGTGCAGCGTCTCATGGAGGAGTGACCAGCTCTCGTCATCAACTGACCAACAGTGACTTTTCTGTGTCAGGCTGAGGCTGGCAGGCAGGACAGGGGTGCTGGGGTTATGATGAAGAGTGCTGTGGTTGTGAGAGAGAAAAGTGGGGAATGTGATAAAAGCATAATAAAAGATATATCACATGGTATATGATAAATGAAAGTGATGAGCACCAGTGGTTGGGCGAAATAGTGTCGAGTGCCAAGGGCTGAGGGTCTGGTGGAGGGGCAGAGTGGGGTGCAGGGTATAAGGGAGAAGTGCAGGTTTGGTGGGTGACCTCTGACCCCCGGCACAGCTTTCACTGAGGTGACAGGTAAACCTGGAACGAGATGAAGAAAGACAGAAATCATTTTAGTGCCAAATACTGCGCGATGTTGTGACGCGACGCTGGTGACAGTGACGGAAGCCACGCGGTCACATGACGTAAGCCCGTGTTTCCCACACGGTGGTGATCAGGTCGTGATCTCTCATATCATCATATGGATCCATCCTGACGCGCGCGTGCGCGGACACACACACACACACACACACACAGAGTACATCCACCTCTCAAACCTCAGAGAAAGAATAACCGTCGCTGCTGCACCACTGCCTGCTCCTCCGCGGACTGGCATCGCGATACTCCACGTCTGGAGTAATTCATCCATCAGTGCGTGCCTCGGCTCCATGTATCCGCGCGTCCATAGTCATAATGGTAATAATGAGTGCGCATGATGGACGGAAATGAGTCGTGAATGGTGGCTTTTGCCTCAGCAGCCAAAAAAAAGAAACGCCGTAAAGCACATACAGAACATTCATCAGGCCTGGAGACAGGAGGAAGATGCGGCGCTGTTTCATACATTCATATGAAAAAGGGTGTCATCATGAATTGTAATTACAGGCTGTATCCAGGAGGAAATAGGTTTCTTTTCTAAGGCTCCGGAACACATCTGTTAAAATGTACCGGATGGATCAGGAGCCGTATCATCCTCACACGGGAAACGAAAAGCTGTCTTAGCAAAACACATGGACTAACTGTCTGTTTTTATGCATTTAGGAATGATCAGGATAGCTCCACACGGCTATCACATCATGGTGGGAGGTGCCAACCATCCTGTAAATGATGTAGGCCCAATTAACAGATCAAACCAGAAGATATTACGCAATTGGATTATTATTTGTGCTGTGATTAACCTCAATTTGGGAAAACGCTTTGGCTTTATTCCGACTGCAAGGCGTCTATTTCCTATCAACACCCCAGTGCACCCCACACACCACCCTACCCCCCTGCCCCCACCTATAAAAACAGCTGGACGATCAAGCGCACGGCTAGATGCGTGCGCCGCACATCACGGTGGATTTCGGCCGCGGCCGGACCGTTCATGTGTCTTACCCTCTCCATGATCGACAGAGAAAGGAAAGAAAGGCGCATCGTGGCCGGATTCACTCCATCAGATCATCTCAAAGACGGAGGCTGCAGGTTATCCCTGTTACAGCCCGGTTACCAGGCTGCCACATCCCCTCCCTCTCGGCTGCGTCAAACTGTACGTAGGAAACGCAGCCAACATCCGGGCGAGATTTTCACAATGAAACATAAATCTCTGGAACAGCTGGGCAAAGTTCTCATTGTTGTTTAGGACTATTACACTTTAGAAACAGTTTTAATGGTATGTCAAATCTGTTTAGCTGCCTTTTTATATGACTGTGTGACAAATAATATCTTTATTATTGATAATATTCCTGAATAATTAATGTTTTTATCATTTGTAAGGATTTAGACATGAGACCAGTTAGAGACTAAGGAAAAAAGAACCATACATAGGTGCACATTTATTGTGTTACAAGAGTTACAGGTGGGGTAAATGGGGTAAAAGTCAGCAGCATTGTTATGTAATAATTGTCTGTTTCTGTATATATGTGTCATATTTGCTGATTAATAAGCAATATGCTATCATTTCAGTTGAAAAATAGCAAAGCAGTAGTAGAGATGGATAAATGTTCTTTCTATTGTTCACGTTACTATTTGAACAGAGAAACGAGCTGTTGCTTTATTCTGAAAACCTACGTGCGTTTCCGCCTTTCTACCGCGTGTTTCTGTTCAACTTGACGACCCAACATCGTTTATCTTCCCTCATCTCTCCTTCTCCTGCGAAGGATGCTGGGTCTTAAAGAAACCATTTTTTACCTGCGCTCACTGCCCCCCCCCCCCTCCAGGTCTCCACCCCCCTCATCCTATGCGCTGATTTCCTACCTTTAAGCACAATAAACACATCGCGAGAGCTGTCAAATGTGAGGATTATTTCCTTCACCTATTCCCACTGTGTACTAATGGAAACCTAACAAAATAATAAAACAAGTGTTCCCCCTAGCGTCTCAACAGGAGAACTGCACCAGGGCCATAAAGTTGGTGGGTATACGCTTGGATTTAAGGTAACGTCATAACTTTTTGGGGAATTGGATGTTATAAAAAAAGGCCATTGTCCGCAAAGAACAGCTTCAACAGTGACAGCAATCTGACTTTGATTTTAATGAAATTTGTTTCTACTATTTACTTAATAAATACGAGTTACAGTTAAAGTTCAAATAAACTGCTCCACATATGGGACGATTGACAGACATGTTTGTAAAATGTACCATTTCTTCTCAGCCAGTCAGAGCTCAGAGGAGCTGGGTCCTAAATCCCCGGTGAGGTGTGTGTGTGTGTGTGTGTGTGGTGGTGGTGGTGGGGGTGGGGGGATAGGTGATGTAATGTCCTCCACAGAGGCTGCTGCAGAGTGCATCCAAATTAAATCTGCAAAAACTTTTTAAGTTTTATTTTTTCATCTACTGACAATATAATTCTCAAATTCAAAATTCCAAATTCCAGCAGAAAATGAGAAATAAATAAAATATATTTTATTTATTTATGATCACATGTATTCTGCCCTGTGTGTGTTTATTTATTGTACTAATTATACCAACATCTAACAACCTCTGTGACAACAGCTGAAGTAAAAAGCACAGAGCAGACACGTACACTCCCACACGGTGTTGAATAAAGTCTGTTAGCAGTCAGACTGACCAGAGGAACCTGTGAGATGAGTCAGTGAAGAAGAAGCTCTCCAGTGTTTCTGAATCACAGACTTGATTAACTGCCAGAAACTGGAGAAGTGAAGCCACAATGACAAGTTCACATGACTTTATCTTACATTTTAAAAGCTGATCAGAGGGAAACACACAAACACCAACACCGTGTGATCTGGCAGCAACGCCCGAATAACTAAGGAGGAGCCACTCACAGAATTAGTTCGAGTGGTCAGTGAGCAAAGGAACATTTACGCTTTGAAAAATCCGCAAAAGAAGTAACTGCAAAACTTGTGCATTTAAGTTAAAGTGCAATTGCATTAAAGTATCAACAGATTAATTACTGGTAGTGAATCTATAATTATTATTAAATACTCTGTGTTGCTCACAAAAATACTTTCTGCAAAATACCCAGTGAATGAGCTGTTAAGTAAAGGAACTAATGATGGAGGGATGTAAATCCTTTACTTTAAACATCTTTTTTTTAGCAATTTAAAAAATACAGTGAAAATAGATCTTATATTTTATTGTAGAACTATACATTTCTGGATTATTATTGAGGCTCCTGCAGACAACATTTAAATGTTGTTAGAGCAAATTGTGTCTCTATTCTGCAGTTTAAATTCATAATGCTTAAATCTAACTATTTTAAGTATTTCGTTAGTAAAGTAAGATTACTGTCGTAAATGTAGCAGTAAAGTGTGAAGTAGTAGAACATTTTTAAAAAGCCCAAGTTTGTCTGTATCAGAGGTAAGTAGGTAAATGTCAGTAGCTGCGTTTAAAATGTAGACATCTTGCACTGTGCAGCTATTATGTTCAAACTTCCACTCAGAACAGCTGTTTCTGCCTGATTATCCACGAGACTAAACATCCCTAATAAATGTGCTCTCCTCTGAATCATGCAGATTCCAGATCCAGGCAGCTTCCTTAAGACGTCTTTATTTGGCTACCATGACAGCGGTGAGTGACAGCAGACAGCTGCGTGAACACCAGGAGAGGAGGGGCCCAGTGAGGTCATGAGAGGTCAGCGGGTTAGAGGAATGCTGAGAGGAATGTCCTGAACGGCAGCCAGGGGAGCATCTCGTCAACAACAAGTATCAGCGGGTCCCCAGGGGGCCGCGACAGTCTGCAGCAGACCCAGAATCTGCAGACACACAAGGTGACCCAGAGGAGGAGGCTCCAGAAAAAAGGGCATGCACTCACCCAGCTGCATATTCAGGACTGACACTTCTTCTTCAGTATTTTATAACTATTTAAAGCTACTGTATGTAGCATTATTTCATATTGCTTAATCTGTGTTTCTGGTAATTGTACTATGTTTATCATCTTTTAGTAGATACTAGTTATAATACTTATTGTTACATGTTATTGTATTGTGCACAGTTGTAAAGGTTCACATCATATCCCTCTTACGTTTCCATGTACACTGATAAAACTTCACATTGCAGCCATATCTCATCTGCAATAACTGCAACATTAAGAATTCAGTGTTATAATTACCTCATCATTTTATTTGTACTTTTATTATTTTATTACTTTTAATTTACAGCAACCATACTATTTATTTAGTATGGCTGCAAAACATCTAGTAAAAATATTTCTAGGAATACAGCCTCACAAGGCATCACTCTGAGCAGGGACAGGAGAGAGGTCCGAGTCCTCGTGGTGTGCAGTTGAAATGTGTCAGTGAAACATTGGTCCAGTTCCCTTTAAAGAAGCTGCAGCCCAATAAGCCCGGTTAAGAGGTTTTAAGTTAAGATTTTATTTATACACGTTTATGATTTTACACTTGAGACCTTCCATGAATGAAAACTTAAACGACACTGAAGAACATTTCTGAAAATAGATTTACCGATGTCTGTTTAAAGATACTGAATCTAATATAGACCACAGAAATGAACACGCGGTACAATATGTCAAGATTTACAAGCCTTTCTCCATCTGTACATAGAGTTGAAATAGATGTGTTTGTAGAACCCGTGTGGATTTCTGTGTCAGTGCAAATGTGTGTGTTAAGGCTGCCGAGACGTGCTAAATTAGGTGTGTGAAGGCAGATTCTGTGGAGGCTCTGCAGGAAGGACATTCTGGGCCTGAGCTTGAGGTTCAGCTGGAGCTTTTGCCTCTGTGAGAGAGAAAAGAGGAGGATTCACTTACAGGAAACACAAATCCATACTAACAACACAACGTGTAGCGGATCTCAGTTTGTTTACCTTTGACTTCAGGTTTGTGCATCTCTGGCTGGAACTGTAGTTGTCCATTAGGGCCTGCAGGAGGGAGTCTGTCCCCTGCCTGAATTTCTTTCTGTCTCTGGGACATTTCTAGTACAGCCTGATATAAAAAAATAAATGATCACATGTACATGCTACAGTGCGTTTAAGGGGAGTAATGTGGTTGTTGACTTTATATAATTCAACTCAGTTACATACCTGCTGGTACTCTCTCCTCTGGGCCTCCAGGGCTTTGCCCCGCTCCTTCAGCAGTTCCTGTTCCTGACGCAGTGTCTCTGCTCTCCTCTTCAGCTCCTCCTCTTTGTCCCTTAGTTCAGCTTCAAATCTCTGGAGTTCCTCCTCAGTGTAAACTGGATTGGTATCCAGAGTCTAAAGAGACAATATAAAGGACTGTTTAAGGGTCTGTTAACCCAGGAAAGCTTCTTTGATTAGTTCCTGTTTGATTAGTTGAGTATTAATCCATCCTTAATACTCAGTTGGACAGTTTCTGATTTGATGGTTAGTTTACCACAAACATAGCAAATACATTTCCAAATAGGTTAGTTTTGATGTTTTATATATACGTTGATTACATTAGAAAATAAGAAATAAGAAATGTCTGCAACGTTGTTTCATGTACACAAGTGTTAGTATTACATTTATATTACAAAAGTATTTTATTACAATTAGTGTAGTGCAACACAGTGTGTGTTTTACAGTGAATTCAGGTTTTATATTATGGGCTTGTTATTGTTAATGCACTAATACTCAGTTGGTACTGTTGTAGTTCAAACTAAAGTTATAGTATTATATTTATAGACTATTATAAACTGTTGTTGGGCAGTTTATTCTATCAGAATGCATCATAATTTCTAAACGTAACTGGGAGATACCTCCCACTCAAAAACTTTGTCCAGATGAACAGAATTGACTTTCCAGGATTTTCTTACACGGAATATTGAGCATGATCACAAAGCTTCTTCACATGATGTAATCTGATGTGATTTATAATTCATTCTTGACATAAATGAATGATGTAACAGAGTCTACATCATGTTATACTGCATAGCCTTTTATCCAAATCTACCAGAGCTCAAAATTTCCATCTTCACTAAAGACATTACAAAAAAAAGAATAACTTTCGTATTTACGTGCAAGTCCAAAAACTTTATCTACACAGAAGCTCCAAGTGCATGGCTTGATGAGAGGAAGGCCAGCACTACCTATTTAACTTCTCCACCCACATTTTTCCCAGCTTGTCCAAGGATTCGAACCAACCACCCACTTCCCTAACCTTCAGGTCCCCCCTGGGATCTTTACCTCCCACTCTTTAGGATTATTGTACTCCTTTTTCTCTGTGGATTTGAGGAACTCTTCCAGACTGACGAGACGGTCCTTATTTGTATCCACCTTCAAAAACACAGATGCATGTTAGCTCTAAAGTGAAGCCGAGACAAAGAAAAGAAATAGATAAAGACTGGCTGAGCAGGAATTATCATTTAACACCCACATTCTTCATCACATGCTCTCTCATCCTCAGCCTTTCTTCCTCCATCTCCATCATATCGTCCTCTTCGTTCTTTGGGTCATAGACTTTCTCCAGCTAAAAGAGACAAATGATAAGTCAGCTTAACAAAGGGGAATGGATGGATGGATGGATGGATGGATGGATGGATGGATGGATGGATGATGCTGTAGGTAAAGGATCTTATACCTCTTTAGTAAAGAGAGACTCCAATTCCTGCTCATCTAAAACACCATCTTCATTTGTATCTAGATGGGGCAGAGATGAAATCAAATGATTTAAGATAAAATAAAGAAAAAGTAGAAGTAAAAGATGAAGATTTGTTACCAACCATGAAGCTTGAAGAAGGTTTTGGGGTTGAACTCCTGAGGATCAAGTCCATCTGTCTCCTCCCACACTTCCCGCAGCTGAGCAACACTGCCCTGAGTGTGGTAAAATACGGCAGAAAGAAAGCACATATGTGAGATGGACTTCTTATATTTATTTCTACTAAAAATCCACAATAATGCATTTATTGCCCACCGGAGAGTTGACTTTGGGATGCTGGCGGTGCTTCTCCTTCAGCTCCTGCATTCTCTTCTCCTCTCTCTCCCTCTTCTCCTGATCCAGGCTCTTCAGATATTCCCGCCTCTCGTGTTCTTTCAGCATCTCATAGCGCTTGAACTCCTCGTGCCTCTCAGCGTCGTAGTTCTCCAGGTCCTTGGTGGCCTAGGCGATGAACCACAGGAAGTCAGGCTGTCATTAAACAAGTTCAAACTGTTTTCTACTCAGTGCTAGAGCAAACAACACAAATCCAAATGTTCTTTTATTGCCGTGTGACTTTACCGTTGAGATTAGCAGCTCCAGGTCTTTGGCCTCAAAGGTGTTTTGATTGTGAGGATCCAGATGTTCAAACTGCTTCAATAAGGAGGCATGGTCCATCTGCAGGCCTGCGCAGAAGACAAATGGATTAACAGACTTCCATTATGTCCCCGACATTCACTACAATACATTTCCATGTTTATATTTCTGGTATTCTAATGGTTAGCATGGTCCATTTAATCACAGTGTCTGCGGGTCAGTTCCAGCTGGGTTACCTTTGTCTGTTTTGTTGCATGTCGTACCCTCTCCTGCTCTTTTTGTGCTTCTATTTATATTATATAGTTAATACCAGTATAAATATATTGTGAAGCAGTGCTACATAAAAAATGTGTACTTTGTCATTGTATCTTTAATACAACTTGATTGTGACACAGGTCGATGCAAATCATTCCTATAGGCGCATTTCTACAACCTTTGAGTTATTTACAAAAGCAGCGTTTAAACAGACACTTTTGTACTACAGGGAGCAGTGCTGTATACAGCACTTATAAATGCGAGCTAGAACATGATGAGTGGACTCACTCTGTGTATTTGTGCTGTCTAGTTTGGCCTTCAGCAACATCCTGAGACGTGAAACCTCCTGCCGCTTCAGTTCGTCAAGTCGAGTCCTGACGTTGTGACTCACCAGGTCCAGCTCTTTACTAAGTCGACCGTTCTAACCGAGGACACAGGACATCCAGGTGAGACAAACACATAAATGCCTGATGCTCTTGTTATCTGTCATATGTAAACAAAAGGAGGACCCTAACCTTGATGTCCTCTGTGTTTGCTGTCTGCAGTTTCTCTCTGAAGTGAGGGTCTGTCTCCAAAACCTCAATCACCTCTCTGAGGTATCTGTCATAGTACAGGCCAGTGTCCTGCAAGAGTGTTAATGAAAGCTTACTCATAAAACCACAGAAAACAGCTCTCATATCAGGAAATAACACAAGACAAGATTATAAATGACTAAGACAATTACCACACTCTCCTCCTGTACTTCCTCTTTAACTTCCTGGTTGCCTCCATGGCGTTCAATAGGCACTGACCATACCCCAGCAGAAATAGAGAGAAGCAGCAGCCAGCCAGGTTTTAAATTCATCCTCCTTTCATACAAACAATAATGACAATGGCAACAGTTTATTAATAATAACAATCTACAAGCTTAGCAGAAATAAAACATAAGAGGTAGTGTATACCAAAACGTCATTCACACATCTATGCAATTTATCCACAAATGTCATATTACATAACCAAATAAAATAAGTTTGCACTAATTTTCAGGCTGTGTTTGTGTAGACCATAACACAACAGCTGTTATAAGTGTCATTCAGTTGTGTTTTCTCTTTTTTTTTTAATGTTTTTTTGCCTTTAAAAACGTACAGTAACTTTTAGATTTGTCTCTTTAGACAGAATTTAATACTATCAGGGTTTCTGGTAATATCTGCTCTCTGTACCAGTTTGGTAAAACCTTGTTGGTATGTGCTGGTTTTGATTTATGGATTTTCAAAGTAATGTCAGATGACAACAGTTGATCAACAAACATCACTATCTGGATAACCTGCGGGATTTTCCTAGTTTCCAGTAGAATTTCCAGGATATATTTAGTGTTATAAATGATATGTGTATGTGTTCTTAATTAAATATATAACTAGTGTCCTGTTCGAACAGGATATACTGTTTATCTGTGGCTAGCTGGTTTACTAACTAAAGAATGATTCAAATTCAACATAAAAACTAATATTTCTGTAATCACCAGTGGGGGTTTTAACCGATGGTGTCAAGTTAACTTAGGTTTTCATATTTTAAACATTATTTCTTGGCTAGGGTCCATTTTATAGGTTTTAAACCCGCTGCTCCGCTCTCCGTTACCGTGAGCTAACATCAACGCCATAGATCAACCTGGCACCGATCTTCCCGTGTTCTAACGTTTATCTCACGGTTTGGTAGAGATTCTTTATTTAAACTCGGCTGGTATTAAAGTCACAGAAATGAAATGAAGTACTTCGTATGTCGTGTCTCTTACCGCAGGTATGTTTTAAAAATCCGGCCCAATGCTCAGACCACGATCTGTTTGTCTGTCGAATCAAACTGACGTCATGAGAATGCAGGGAAACATGCGGCATTCAAACACTGTCGGAAAGATCAACGTCTGTATACGTCTGGTGTGTTTCAATCCAGTTCTTCGTTCTTCATTATGAAAGTTGTGAAATGCTTTTTTTGACGAAAATGTGTTTTTAGTAATTACTTAAAATCTATATTTTGAGTAATTTCGTGTTTAATCCCCTTTTACCTTACTTGGTAGCAAACAACCAGTCTTAAACACTTAACCCTAAAACCCTAACCCTAAAACAGCCAAACACATATTTGCTTTGGATAGCATCCAATTTTCACTTAAAATACACGAACTACATTTAGAGATTAGAGAGTTGAGGTGCTTACTCAACGTCCATGAAGGCATCACTACTCCACTGGTAAGTAATAACATCGATAAGAAGTATGTACAAATGTTTTAATTGATTTTAAAAATAGATTTGCCGTATATTTAATTCAGTACACAAATACAAACTCGTTGTAGAATAAAATAAATTAACATCAACCAAAGTCAGCAATTGCACAAGATAATAAATAAAAGTATAAATAGTATGCATCACAACACTTAAGCCTAAATTAGATTTAATAAAAAATAGATAATAAAATATGGCACATGCAAAACAATATAATAACCGCAAAACTGTTCATAAATAAGTGAACCAAAAAATAAATAAACAGTCACTCAATAACATTGTTTTAAAATATATAAAAACATGACAGAGCATTTTCATTAATTTTCATTTATATCAGTTTGACTGATTAATGTGAAGGGTTTCCCTTGATTTACAATTTTAATAGATTAGAAATCAATCTCTCTCATGTCAGTAGGTGTCCCAGGTCGTTCGCTCTCCACCTCCTCATCTTTTTCCATGGGGCCCTGCTGATGCCCTCCTCTGAGCCGCTGTCGGAGGGCATATTCAATCATCTCACTGTAGCACTGCAACACTGCCTGGGATGCAAAACAAAGAAGATATTTTGTCCTGACTATAAAATTCTGATGTTCTTCAAAACAATATATGTCATAACTCCAACAACTCACCAGATCTAAAACCACAAACCCACTTAAATGACATTTAATTAATCTAATCTAATTTCAACCAGCAGTTTTGTGAGTTTACTCACCAGGTCAGTCTGGCAAAGCTCTGCCAATGCTTCACTCATGAGAGCCAGCTGGGAGGGCCCCTTGTTGCCCAGACCTCGTAAGGCACAGTTCAAAGAAGCCGCAGCAACAAGTGATGGAGGTGCTCCCAGAAAACGGGAGTCACAGGCACACATGGCAGCCAGGGTGTCGCTGTGCCGCCGCAGGGTGGACAGTCGCTCCTCTTCTTGCTCATCGTTGTCTCCACCTCCACACTGCTGCACGGAAGCAAGAAAATGTGGGAAGAAATCCTGAGGAGTCACTGCGGCCGTGTCCCACCGAAGCGTGGCGAGGATGACACGCTCCATTTCCTGATGAAGGAAAAAGATGTTACATGTGAGACTTGGTCAAGGGACAAAACGTGGAGCTGTATGATATTTCAACAATTAAAACTTTTATGTTTTCAATCTAAAGGCCACAATCGTGATTCCCTGATTTACATTTAAATTTAAAAAGAAGAGCAGCCCGAGTAGTAATCTTTCCAGGATTAGCAAGTAGTGCTCATAATCTACAATGCATCACAGTGTGTGTGTGTGACTGACTCACTCGCAAGTTAGAGGGTTGGAAGCTGTACTCAGCTGCAGCACAGAGAGCGTCAGCGCTGACGTTGTCACAGTCAGTGAGTTTGGAAGCGATGAGGATGCAGCCAGCAGCCAGGCAATACGGTGAGACAGGTAGAGACAGAGAGGCAGACAGAAACCTGTCCATCAGAGAGACAGACAGAGGAAACACCGCCTCCCCACAGCCACACTCACAGCACACCTGGAGAGGACAGAAACATGTGAGACAGCTGCCCAGACGATCACCCAGCACTGTGAAGAAACTGAAGCATGAGAGAGTTTGGTACCTCCAGGGCCCACTTTGCCAGCTCCTCCCTGCGCTCAGGATCCCGCTGGATGAGGGTGATGTAGAGCATGGAGGGCATGTATCTCTCCTCCGTGTGAAGCAGCCTCTGGATCACACGATGTCCAGACACTGTGGGGTCCCATGTGGCTCTGAGCTGAGGCAAGCCGCTGATGTGGATTTGGGCTGGTGTCTCAGTCTGACCCTGATCTTGACTCTTTTCCTCCTCCACCTCCTCACACCACAGAGACACAGACATGCCCCTTTCCATCTCCACAGGTGAAATGTGAATTTGTTTACATCCAATTTGGGAATAAACACAGCTGGTAGTGTCCCCCTGTCACCTCGCGGACTGTACGTGTTGCTGTGAAATCCCCGCGGATCCTCCTGTTTTCCTTTGTCAAAACTTTGTGTTGTCCTGTGGTGCTGTGCTGAATATCCCCCTCAACAATCTCCTCTGAGTTTTATACCAAGCAGAGAGAGAGAGAGAGAGAGAGAGAGGGAGGGAGTGGCTGAGAGGGAAGGAAAAAAGATGGTAGAGAGGGGCAGGAAACCTCTGACATAAAATAAGAAGAAGACAACAATATGTTCTGTGCAACAATTGATTCAACAGGTGGGGAGAGGGTGAAAGAAGGAGAGCAAGTGAAGAGAGGGAGGCTGGGGAGGAGAAGAGAAGAGCAGACAAGAGAGGGAGTGGCCCGCAGGGACTGAGCAACAGCTTGTCTCCGATAGTGAAAGAGAGAGGAGAGCAAAAGAAAGGGCTGCGAGGGGTGTGAGGGAGAGAGAGAGGAGAGAAAAGGTCATCTCCCGACTCTGACAATGGGAATGGATGACAAAAGAGTGACAGTGTGTGTTAACAAAGTGAGGAGAGCAAGAAATACATTAAATATGGGATAGATACTAAATTATTTATTTCCCCATATGTACAATAGCGTTTTGTGCTAAAGAAACACTCACCCTAAAACTTTATCCCTAATATCTGATGTGTGAATAAAGCTAAGTACTAGATGTTTATTAGCACTGTTGGGTCTAAACAACCTACAACATTTTTGGTTATGACCAGGGGAGAAAAAAAAATGCACGTGAAGAACACTTTTATCAATTTTATGTTTTTATTTGCTAAGCAAAATAGAACTGAAACGGTTGGAAATGTAATCAGGTTACAACTGAATTATGTTTTATGAAGTAAATTCCCCAATATCTGCCAGTTTCTGTCTTTTGTGAATTTAATATTTCTGCAAGCCAATAAAACAACAGTCACTTTGGGCTCTCAGAGATTATATCACGGGTTGCTCTTTTTTTTCTTCAAAGCTTTGCTGGAGGCTGGATTCAGAAAACGTAAATACAAATCAAACAGTAATCAGTTTATCTAGAAAAGTATTTGTTGGAGCCTTTATTTTTGACACAAACAAATTCTGTTTTGCTCGGAGCAATTACAATCCTTCCAAAGCTTTCTGGATCTTATTTCAATTGAGATCCAGAAAAGATATGAAAGCAAACGCATGGTTTTAATATTATTTTTCTCTCTGTGGACGTGTTAATCAAACCTTTGGCTCAGCCTACTCTCTGTTTTTTCTCTGAGGATTCTCATTGTCAAAGCAACCTGTGTCCCGTCGACCTCCCATCTCTGCCTGTGGCAATCTGCTGCTCGTGTTTAAAGAGCAGCAAAGCCACCGGGGAGGGCTGGGCGAGGTATGTGCAGCAGACAGTGGAGCCGGGCAGGTCAATGAGCCGTATTGTCTCCCTTTACAAATCAGTGTCAGACAACAGCCCCTGGCCTTCTGCCTGCTGCTGGCTCCTCGTACACACTTCACACATTCACGGGGTAGACACACTTTTCACACACTCCCCGGGGACGCCGCTGATAGTCACAATGGGGTCGCACTCACCAGTGGAAACTACAGATTGTATTTGACACAGTCATTACAGGTGGCTTTTCACACTTAAAGGCTTCAATGGAAGCTCATGTTTCAAATAGGAGTTAAATGGACGGCCACAACATGATCGCCATGACTTGATTTCAGATGAGGATTAATAATTCATACTCCTTTCAGTGTTTTTGTTATTATTCTATGAATTGTGCAATTCAGGCTTGTTTTTGTGGAAAAACATGCAAGATATTTTATTATAGTTGACTGAGGTACAGTTATAATTGTTTTATTACAAGTTGCCACCAGAACCTGTAGATGTAACATAATCAAATGTTGTCCTGACACTCACTTGATGTGCTGTTCAGGGAAACGTTTGTCTGCTCACAGATGTTCCAGATCCAATGGCAGATGAACCATGTAGATGAAACATGAAAATAAAGGAGTGTGGTAACACTTACATCTCTATATGCCTCTTCTGTGCTCCAGGGAGAAAATCATTACTTTTTAATAAAATAGAAACTAATTCTTAGTCATATAACATAGAAAGATAAATCAAGAAATTCTAGAAATAAATCATTCTAAATTGTCCAGTTTATGTGAAAACTTCTAGCATCCCGCCAAAAAAACACATGTACAATACACTTCAACTTCGTGTGTGTGATTCTTAAATCCCAGTATAAGAAGTAGATCTACAGCCACATCATCTACTGCAGATAACAGCTCTTCTTAGACACACAGCATAATGACAACAAAAAGAGATCCTAATCCTCCAACACTTGGTCGATTGTAGCATTAGTGAGAGAATAAGGGGTTTAAAGCTGTCGACAAGGCCCTCGCCTATAAAACGGGCTTTCAGAAAGGCTGAAAGCAGATTGAGTCTGAATGAAGGACTGAGTTAGGTTTGGCTCTGCTAGTCAAGTGAGGTCAGGCTGGGGTAGATGGAGAGCTGGGGGACTCACATGAAACAGTGACAGATCGTCGGCCTGTTTAAGCACCCTGTTAAATTCATACACCGCAGCTGTATTCAAACAACATGGATTGAGGGGGAAAAGGGACACTGATGAGAAAAAAAGGAGGAGTGCACCAGGTCCTGAGAAGGGGGTGTGGTTCTCCGCCCCTCATTTTCCAGTTCATTTCCCGGGACAGTGGAGAACAGAGGTCCTATTTTCCCTTTTGCCATTTACCTCATTCAGACACCTGCTGGCCGGTGGGGGAGGAGAGGGGAAAGGGCAAAGTTTAAGCAGTTCACAAGTGAAGACACTACATAAACAAACAGATACAGCTTCTTACAATGTAATCCAAAATGGTGGACAGGTTTCACATTTCAGATTTCTTGAGAATACAAAAGTCAGAGTTTTATTTTCACCTAAAATTATTATTTGCACTTCTGCTTTTGCAAGTACAGTTTTGAGTATTACCGTTAAAAGTTGTTTGTTGTTACTTAAAACTTCAAACCTGCATCATTTTAAAGAGAAATATTGTATTTTCTTTTATTAGGTTAAAAGTACTAATGTAGAAATACTCACAGGTCACTGAAAGTTCATTTGAGAAAAAAATTTATTTGAATTATTTTTAGATTATTAATCTTCAGCAGCATTTTACAGGGGGAGCGAGTTAAAGTTTCCTCGTGCTTCCCATGGTTCCAGGAGGGTGTTTTAAATAATCTCTTTGTTCGCTGTAAAACTCAGCAGAGAGACATTTCAATTCAGGGAAAGGCAGTTCATTTAATAGTATATAACCAAACACAAAGTAACTAAATATACTCACACTATTACCTCAAAATTGTATTTAAGTACATTAGTTGAGAACATGCATCAACCTCCACTGAAAATTAACTGTATATAAATAAGCAAAGAGTGGAGCAGGTGTGAGAGAGAGACATTGCTCAAGCGTGAATAAAAGAAAAGGATTTACCTATTTATTTGTTAATAATAC
Source organism: Microctenopoma steveboyesi (assembly GCA_032359275.1). Lineage (NCBI taxonomy): Eukaryota > Metazoa > Chordata > Actinopteri > Anabantiformes > Anabantidae > Microctenopoma > Microctenopoma steveboyesi. The sequence continues at coordinate 5,422,408 of JAUMHF010000025.1, forward strand.
GAAGGGAAAGTGTTATGACGCTTGCATAGGGCTGGAATGGCATCATACAGTACGAACAAGACACCGCCATCGAGTTCACAGCTTATCTTCTTTCCTTTTCAGAAACCGTGCGGAAATCTAAATCGACCTCTGTATCACTGCACTGAGTGAAATAAACATGACAAGCAGAGATAAATACAGTTGTTAAATAAATGGTAAAACAGCAGCAGGTGGTCGGAGAGAATAGGAAAACATACATAAAGAAAGAGAAACACTGCAGGTATGGCTATAGTGTTTAGACATGTTGAATGGTATAAAAAAAAGTGACTCGATAACGCCCCCTGCCTCTGACAAATGTTAATAACAGTCACATCCCTTCTTACTCCATCATCAATTCCAATATACATGTATATGTAGTATTTTCCATACGTATCCAAGAGTCTGAAAGTCTGATTTAGGGATAAGTGGGACCATGTGTTGAGGCACAAGCAGCATCTCCTGCGTGTGGTCGGCCAAGGAGGCGTTGTGTCTCGCTGGTCTGGGACTCTGGGCTGTCCTCCTCAGAAGTGGAGGCGACGTAGATACCCAGAACTTGCTGCACCTTCAGTGGAAGCTCCTGAGGGCGGAAGAGGGAAGAACGCGTGAACAAGTGGACATCAACATACCTTTATCATCTGAGAGGCTGTTTTGTGCTTGTTTGTTTGTTTTAAAGTTGTTATTATAGTAGGTGCTGATGTCAAACACTTCACCTTGCACTGAGTCAGCTGCAGGTAAATGGCCTCAGCTCCTCGTAGAATACTCTGCAGGTCCAGCTTCATCGTCAACTCATTAATGTGCTGCGCGATGAAAAAATGACTTAGACGATGAAAACATGGATGTTTGCAGAGGAAGGTCTGCAGAACATATGCTTACACACACACACACACACACACACACACACACACACCTTAAGAATAGTATTGAAGTCGTGCTGTGAGCCAATCAGCTCTCCTCTCTGGGACTCGAGGATTGAACAGGCAATCAACAGGTGGAAGTTGTCACAGGGAAGACGAGTCCAGAGGACCTGAGGACGCAAATGTCTCAGTACAAAAACACACAGACTTGTCCTGCTAGATGAGATGCTTTTCTGCATTATTTTGTCAAGCTTTGCGTTGTCACTGCTCAAAGTTGATCAGAACTTGTGGGCTTCTGCTTGTCCACTTGCTTTTGAAGGTTAACCATACATTCTTGATGGGATGTCGTGATCTCTGGGCCACTTATGAAATGCCGCTCCGTGCTGGGAAATGTACAGATCATCCCATAATTGCTCCTCAATGGTTGGAAGTAAATGCTGTTCTGATACCATTTGTTATTCGTGGTTATGTTTTTGACTGTGTTAGACTATTCTCCACTATTAGTGCCACATAGGACTGTGGCAGCGTCCACCTTTTCTTCTCTGGACAGTCCATCTCCCTGACATCTAAAACTGTTCATTAGAGAAAATGATTTTGCACCACGCGTCTCTTGTACAGGATGGTTCATATTTAAAGGTGAAAGGCCACAGATAAGAGAATAACGGATTGCAATCAATCAGGATTTGGCCCAGAAGCTGATATCCAGCCTTCCAGAGCAGATTACAGCAGTGATGAGGTGGAGTCAACACAGTAAATGAACACACATTCACTTGCAGACTTATAAAATGCTTAGAACTGTTATATACACGCCACAGAAAAGTGTAGAAAAACACAACATTCGGGTTGCAGCCCACACCATTGTCCATTGTGTATTTAAGCTGTACCATACCTATTTATGTCCTGTGTATTCCGTGTACATATGCAGCCGTGCTGCACTCACCTCCCACAAAGTCAGGATGTCCTCAAAAGGAAACTCTCTTTTGAACCAGATGAGCAGCCAGCGGAAACAGAAGCAAAGAGAGCCACTGTCCTGAGAGTCTGAGAGACAAAAGAAATAGGTTTTTAAACAACTGAAGGACATATGAATTCCAGTTAATCACTTACTCTACATTTGCAGATACTATATTATTGTACATAATAATAATAATTTGATTGTAGTGTAGAACCTTGAGCCTGAAGAACTGCATCTCATTGTCTTTCTTGTAGTTTGAGTCTCCTATTGCATTATCTTAATAACATTGCTATTCAATACTGCTCAGTTTTAGGTTTTTTTCTGAATCCAGCTGGACTGGATCAATACTGACTGGCTGACTAACCCAGGAAGTCGCAGAGCTCTGGGTCCAGAGCCTTCAGCAGGACACTCAGTTGAAGGAGCTGCTGCTTCATGGCTTCCTGGGACTCTTCAAAGTTCTGGTGCTGCACGGAGAAAAGCTGAAGTCAGTGCTGAAGTATGTATATAACACTTTAGCACGTTTTCTGTTTTCATTTAAATGAGAAGTGCTGCTGAAGCATTACATCAATAATCATTTCACTGAGTAAACAGGAACATTGCGGTTTGCTTTTCCCTGACAAAGACAAATGTTTCAACTAACCACCAGCTCCATGAAGCCTGTGAGACACCAGAAGGACTCCACCTCATTCTGGGTGATGAACAGGATGGGTGAAAGGAGATCACTCATCCCCTGCACATACCCTGCACAGACGGAAAGAAGACAAAGGACAGTGGTAGACTAACGGGATGTCTGTGTTATAATCTATATCTTTAACGATGTAAAGATCAACGGTGACTGTCACTGAGATGTGGTAAAAACTTTTCAGGAACATCAGGAAATTCTCTACTTTCCTTTTTTCTCACATACCGTGTCAGTGTCCGAGGTCAGTTTGTTAAAACTGAAACAAACCGCTTCATGTTAGGGAAACTCAACTGTTGTGAAACCCTAAGACCTTTTATGTCAGTATGTTTTTAACATAGGTTTTAAAAACGTATGTAAGAATGTGTGTATTATGAAGTGGGCATATAATATATATTTATTAACATTTCAATACTTGTGTGAGTTTTTATTTCAAACCTTGACTGATGATTACTTGCCAACCTGCTCAGAATCATAATTCCTGCAGTTCATCAATACAGCATCAAAACTATAGACAGCTGCAGACTCTTATTCATCATTGTATTTTTAAATGTTAAAAATCACAAGATTTAATAAACTATATAGCGTAGAGTCTGAAGATTCTCATTCATCCAGGCGACGTTGTCAGAAGGTTGAGTCATGGCAACTGGACGTCTTTCTTTAGGTAGAGACGTGTCATTCTGGATGCAGAACGACACGTCTCTACCTAAAGAAAGACGTCCAGTTGCCATGACTCAACCTTCTGACTATATAGAGTAGATTAGAAAATGAAATGGTAGTCACCAACAGTGGCCTGAGCAAGTTTACATGAAAGTATTGTTGATGTTCTGCTGTTAAGTACATACCAAGATCAAAGTTGAACATGCAGTAAGTCATCAGCACATCATGAAGCAGAGTCAGTCCAGGATTGTCGTTACCAGAGAAGAAAGTATTGTTTCTGTCTGTCCTGCTGACATCTCTCTCTGTCACAACACAACAAAGACAGTTCAACTTCAGCACCTCCTGCTGCCACAGGCAGCTGACCACAGCAACAAACAGATCTTCTGTTATTTGCATGGCTGACCTATCAAGCTTCTGTATCCTCTGAGGAGGGAGTTCCTCATCTCCTGCTCTTCGCTCACGGACTTCCACTGCACCTTCATTCTGAAATACTCATCTCTGCAGACATAAAGGGGAATTTTGACTACACAACTAATTTGACAATCTAAGAAATACTCATGTAAACATTAAGGAAATTAAATTTTTCTCAAACTAAGGTAAAACACTGACGTTTTGACTCGCAGAATATCTTCCCTTTCCTTAACAGTGCTGTTCCATGGATAAAAACCCAAGAGAAACTTCCAGACCTCCTTTCTCAGTGATGGTGTGATACCCTGCAAGAGGCAACAGCGTTAAATGTGTTCGTCTCATACACAGAGGATGACAAAAGTAAACAGGAGCCTGTTAGTCAGCATCTGCCACTGTCAAGGTGCAAGAATGAGAGAAAACAGACTTTAAATCTCCAGCATCACAGCCATACCCCTCTGAACACAAGCTCTTTAATCTTCTGTGGGTTCTTCACACGCCCCTCAGGGTCCAGAAACTCCTCCCACTTGTCCAGCGGTAGTCCCCTGGTTACATCTGGTTTGGGGCCAAGTTCTACTCCCTTAATGCAAAGACAGAAACAAACATAAACATACTGACACATGTCTCAGATTCTCCTGGTGTCCTCCTTACACAGGTGATGAGTTCAAAGCCAGGCTCGTCATCCATATGGGCGGGCATGCAGGGATCCTGAGCATTACGAGGCTGACCGGGGGAATCAGGAGGTCGAAGCGCCGCCCTGAAGAAATTTGTGACTTTGGAGAATCCACCGAATGTAGTGGCGTAAGGGTCGTGGATAAATCTCTGTTGAGTTAGAAAAAGAACAGATGTAGATGTGTTTTTCTCTGTCTGAGAACTTACATAACCTTCATTTGTTTAGGTCTCTGTTAATGCAAGTAAAAATATGAATTACCGAGACGAGATCTGATCCTCCATCATCAAAGAGATGCAGCTTGTCAAAGGACTGAGAAAGAGCACCCGGGTCGTGGGGGTAGGCGAGGAAGAGCCGCCCATCGACTGGTGACCTGATTATAACAACACAGTTATTATCAATCTCCACTAAATAACATTGCGTTAGTATTATTATTATAAAACAACTCACTAACTGCTGATGTGGTGGTAGTGCTAAAACTTACTGGTCCAGCATAATATAATGATGCAGAGCCCTAAGAAGATCCCTGGTTCCTCCTCTGTGAAAGTGCAGAGGAGGTAGAGGGTGGCCCCCTCTACTCGTCAACACTAGAAAGTTTCTACCCAAAGAGAACCGGGCCCTCCTAAGAGAATACAGCTCTGAGAGGGGCAGAGAGAACGCCCACTGACCTGTAGGCGAAACAGCATAAATATTTCTTTTCCACACAGCCCGTTCTCAGCGAACTGTATGTGACAAAGTGACAGAAGTGCAGCCTGCACCTGACTCTTTAACAGGAACATGCTCTCGATCTTTCTTCACAGTGCTGATGACTGCCCAGTCTGGTTCATAACCAGGATCGAAGCTCGTGTCCTCCTCCCCTCCTTCACCATCCTAATTAGTTTGAATGAATTCAAAAGAATTGGAATAAACATACTGAACCTGTCCGGCCTCATTTACTGAATATGTTAAATGTTACTCACTTTTTTAGTGTAGAATACAGCGGGACTGTTGCCCCCCTCATTCTCCAGGGGAATCCACTCCAATGCTGGCACCCCAGCCTAAAACCAAGACATTTTTAATAACACTTCTGAACTCTTTCACTCCTTCTGAACAGGCTTGACTTATACGTTTGCTTACCCGCTCTACAATGCGTATAAACCCCGGGATGGTGGTTTCCTGGTTACTCCTCTTGGCATTTGTGTGGAGATACACTCCCTCCTTCTCAAATATCATCTGAGGAGAAAAAATAATCCTGCATAAATGTCGCTGAAATTAACAACAAATGTAGGGTATGTAACGTCACCTCTCAGTCTAATGAACATACTGTGTATGTCAAAGCAGCAAATACTCACATCAATGAAGTTGGGACTGGCTTTTTAAATATCAAATCTGAGCATTAGGCTACTGGTTGTCTATTTTTGCTGCTTTCCTGTGGTCTGTTTTGTCTGTCTTTTGATTCCTATGCTATTAATTTTTTTAATTATTTATTATCTAACCACGTAGGTATTACTACTGCTTTGTATTATTTTGTGGCAGTGTTTAAGTAATGGATATTCAATGTACTGGCCTGTGTGATTTAATCATGTTGCATACCATGATTTTTTTTACTGTGACATATTTATTTTCTACTGCGCAGCTATTAGCGAATTCGTCAAATATAATCTTAACAACTCAAACAGCAACACACTGATCCACGTCGAGCTAAACGGCCTTGTATCCCGTGGACTGTGACAAACAGGTGATATAATATCACAAATATCTGGTAAATGACGGAGGCATCACATGATTACACCGTGTCTGCTCGGAGTTAAAAGTTAGGTAGATAACACGCATCGACTTACTCAATTTACACGCTGTCATGTCTTTAGGGTTGTAGACACAGCTATCGTCAACAATACAACAGAGTCAGATATTTTATTTAACAGCCTGATAACATTACGCAGGTGACAGATGTATTTCTTATTGAGAAACTACGGTTAGCTTAAAGTGTCAACCCTAGCCAACGCTGACAGCAAGCTCGAGTAGCTTCGGACAAAATATCTAAGCCGAATGAGAGGGCAGCTTTCAACATGTAAACACCGGGGTATAAAATATTGCAAAAAAAGGTGGGAATACCTTGTAATCCTCGGTAGTTTGCTCCATTCTTCCGTCGCCTGTTTCACTCCGTCGTTCTTTCAAAACAAAATGTTACGCCACACTTCCTGTTTACGGAAAGCCACGCCTCCAACGGGGACGTCATGGGACGCGAACCAATCGGAAATTTGCACACACTGTGTATACATGACATTTTAAGGTTTTATTGCTATATTATTAAAGAACACAAATGTCTTTCCGTGTTTATATTTATGCTGTCACTTTAGCCAGTGCTTTACCGTAAACACCGGAGAGCAGTAAACGCACACGATACTTCATAGCCCCTACAGGGCTGCAGGAATGCTCTTATTTAGAGAACAGTATTCTGTTAAGAACAACTTGGGACAATATTAGCAGCAATAGATGGTGAAGACAGCAGAACGTGTAGTTATGCTAAAAAGCACACTGCAGGCTACCTGCAGTGCAACAAGCAAAGACAAGTTATAGTATTACGTTTATGATACTCTGCTGCTGACCACAAAATAAGTTTCTGCAAACACTGTAGACTAACCACAAATGTAATTGTGTTCTCAGGTGTGACCATTAGGGGTTTTATTATTAAGTTACTATAATAAACCTAGTAACACTCAAAAAAATGACTTCCACATGCATCAGAGTTTACTATGTTTGTTTAATGAAATACATAGTCGGGTTTGTTGATGGTGTAATAATTTACTATTGCAAACGATTCCTGCCAAGGTAGACAGAACTAAAATAATAACTTGATCTTCAGACTCACTCGATAAACAGAGAATTTGACTCGTTTACTTTCAACTTACAGTATGGTTTCTCATATAACTCACTTGTGTCATGTTTTGTCTTCTTATCAATTAATATACTAAACATTAATAACAGCTAATGAAAGCATTAATTCCTTATATTTCTTTTTGCTTCGGTTTGATGAGTGGGGGGGTTGGCTGTGCACGTGCGCAAGGACAAGACGGGCACGAGCCTGTCGAGAACTCGGTTTCGTGAACAACGTGCGTTCGATTGGAAGTCAGTAAACAGGTGACGTCAGAGCTGGGTCGAGTTAGCTAACGGTAACCGAAGAAAAACAGGATATCTTTCAAGCCTATCCTTCAAATTAAAAGTACTGATTATGACTTCTACATGTACGCCACAGATAATGGTCTGATAAGAGAATTCACTGTGTCGAAGTGATAGCAATATCAGTCCAAGAAGTATCAAGATTGTTTTTAAACAAACATAATACAATTAAGGTGTGGAAATATTCAGTTTCATGTATTGAACGTACATGACTATATAAGTCATGAATAAGACATAATAAGAATAAGACAAAAGACAAACTCAGAATCAGATATAATGTCCATGTATGCACAAATGATTTAATGGAATTTAGTCACTAAAGGTAAACATATTCATCATGCATAACAACCCACTGTACATATTTTAATTGCAGTAGGACTAATTTTAATTATTTTATAGAGACATTAGTGCTTGGTATCTTCTGGTACCAATAACCTTATGTTAAATAATAATTATTATAATTATTCTCCTTCAGAATTAACACACCTAAATATGCACACACATAATAATAAAATAAAACCCCACAAACTCAGCAAACATCAACATGTAAAATAATTAAATGTTATTGTTTTATTATTAAATTCTCACTATCTTACAATTATATCAGACCTCAGAGACTGTTTGGTTGTTACTTGATGACTTTCTACCATGTGTTGTACGTAAAACATCTTAATCATTCCCTTTCAATTAATGTAGACGAGTAAGAAAGTAAAATATACCCTTCCGATACGTTAATATTGTGCCTATTTACAGTAGAGCAAGCTACTGCTCGTTGGTTTGTTCCTGTTCAGCACACAAGGCCTGTTCATCGACCCTGCTTTTATTTTGACATTTCTAACCGGAACAGCCTCTTTTAATACTTGCTAACTTGCCGCTGGTGTTGAGCCTGGCTAGGGGAGAGAAACCGTGGGAGAGGGCAGAAAACGTATGATAGACAAGAAGTGCATTTTAAGATTGATCAACATCAGGCAACGCGGAAGAAAGAAACGGAGCAGGTATGTGAGCATCTTACCTAGTTTATGTAATTGAGATTTGCGCGCCTGGGGTCCTGCAAAAGCCTGAAAAATTGACATGCTAATGTGTTTCCACCGTGAGGAGGCTGCACACAACAGCGAATAAACAAGATCAATAACAACAGCTGCGACAGCGGCAGCTACCGCACACGAAAGTCCGTAGCATGCGGTTTAAAATGATGCAAACATAACCGCAAAGGAGATCAATAGATGACTTTATAGAGCCACAGTATCTAGCATTAGATCAGCTATATTAGTTAGCATTGGTTGGTGTCAGCCCATCGAAGTGGTGGGAACAGGGGCTACCACGCTCAGTTGACCGCTTAAGTTTGTCCAGGTTGTGATCATATGCTTACTTGCACATATTTAAACTTGTGCAACTGCTCTGCAGATCCATACTAACTATCTGCAGAAACAAGGAGGAAGCACCCATTTACAGTGACAGACTCGTTTTCTAAGCTGATTTAACCTTTTTCTTGGTTTTGTTCTATTTTTGCAGATATCACCAGCAACTTGACACCATCACGTCTCTCCCCTGGCTCTCCTGTGCATAAAGACACCACCTAGGTTATCATATCTTAAAGTCACCTAGTGCCTCTCTGCCTGATATATCATTATTCACCCCCCCACCCCACCGCGCCTTCATCAATGCAAAAACTTACTGTACACCAGCAAGAAGAAGCTTAAGGGAAGTGGTTTTTGAACCATTTGAGTTAAGTCATATACACCTCACCTACCAAAGTTAACTGTCTGTACTTACTTAAATACCCCCCATCAGCCATTAGCTAAGCTTCTCATTAGTGTAACCTTTGAGGTTTACATTTTTGTTTTATTAAGTCAATTCATCAAAGAAAGCTGCCAACAGCACTCAGAACCATTATGGCCTCCACCACCCAGTCATCCGAGCCCGAGATCCTTGACAACCACAAAGAGAGCTGGCTGGTGCTACTTTCTGCTGCGGAAGCATATTGCCAAAAGTCTGGCTGTGACCTGGCCATACTTACAGCCTGTAAGAAGTTCCGGCCATTGGCTGGAGACAGCGACGGGGTACGGAACTGGGAGAGCAGCAGTGCCTTTACAAGGGAGAGTGACTTCTCCTACAACGTGTGGGGTCAGGGGTTTCTGGCGGAGTCGGCGCGCCGCTACATAGATGACATTGGTGTTCTGCACTCCACCACCATGCTAACGGCTCAAAAGCACACGTGGCAGGCTGGAGAAGAGGGAGCCAAGCAGGTGGTTGACCTGACCTCTGACCCTGGACACAGAGGGGTGAGTGGCTTGTGCTGCGTGCTGCACTGTTACAGTGTGTTACTGTCAGAAACACTTATAAGGTGTTTGATTCTCTCTCTGACTCTCAGGGCTATACAGGGGACGGTGGCGTGGGCGGAGTCAGCCCCAATAGCCGACTGTACTCCCAAAGCTACCCGTCAATCTACAGCTCAGGAGCTGGTACGGGACAAAGCACTGGGCAGAACGGTAATGGAGACAGGGAACGGGAGAAGGGTGTACTGGAAGCCGAGCGGGAAAGACAGAGGTCTGGAATTGTGGATTTGGAAGAAGAGTGTGAAGATGAGGAAGAGGAGGAAGACATGGACGAGAGGAGGCTATACAGAAATGAAAGCGCTGGTGAGGAGTGATGCAGTTTGTGTCTTTCTTTAAATGCTTTTATGCGCATTAGTTCTGAGGACGTATGTCGCTGTTCAGGTGTCTTCTCCATGGACGAGGACTCTCTGTCCCGTGATTGTGAACCATTCTTTGAGTCCGATGGGGAGGAGGAGAGCACTGATGGTAAGAGCGTAATGTTTTTTTTACTGAAGATAATTACTGTGCGTGTGCACAGGTTCAGATCTGTACATCAACCACATTCATTTCCATCTGTTTCAGGCTCACTGAGCGAGGATGCTCCTCCACCGTCGCGTAGCATGGCTGTGGGTCAGGCTGGGTTCTCGGCCCGCCACGCCCACTCCATGGCTCTGGCCCGCTCGCTGCCCGTGTCTGTGCCTGTGTGGGGCTGCAGAGGCACCAGGGCTGCTCAGGGAGACAGCAGTGGAGAGCGGGTGAGTACATATCATTTAACAGACGGACAGAGCTGCAGGTTTGCTTGCAGGAATTAAAATGCGTATGTGTATGATGGCCACTATGGCTCTAGATATGATTATTTTACCCTATTATGTTTACATGTTAACATGCAGCCTGTGTGTGTTTGTTCCTTAGGTGGGCTGTGCTGACTTAGAGCACATTGCTGCCAGTATGAAAGCGCTGCTGGCCCCAGGAGCTACTGATGGAACGGAAATGTTTGGGGCTCTGCCCAGGCCCCGTCTGAACACAGGGGACTTCTCCCTCAAACACTGAGAAAGAGTAAGGAAGCAGATGCAAAAGAGAAAGGGATAGAGAGAGAATTAGAGTGATATAGGAATGTGGAGAATTTATCTTGACCGGAGAAGAAGTGTTTTGAAGGGCAGTTTGTGAAACGGTTTAAAGGTTGTAGTACCTCCATTTATTTCTCACTAACCAAAATTAATGGCGCATGCTCTGAGGAGAAACTGAACACTAATGGCATTTTCAACACTACCCCAACAGCCTCCGACCTCCCTCCACGCACACACACACACACACGCACATGCACACACACGCGCGCGCACACACACACACCACCACCACCTGGTCACTACACATTTCACAGTACTAGCTGCTACACATCCCCCAACACTACACAAGGATTGGACTTCAGCATGGGTGTGTAGTGATCCACTGCACTGACCAAAACAGACACTAAAACAGGGTGTTCAATAGTCTAACAGGTACAGATGAGCGTTATGAACTATGTGACTCTGAGTCTTTGGGAAGTTTGATATTTGTTCAAGCCATCAGTACCTGATTGATTGCTGGTTCCAGCGCTCCATGCTAACACTCCTGCACACGATCTGATACTGGCATCAACATAATAATGTGTAGAAGCTGTAAAACTAACGGTATTAAATATGATGACAAAAACCCCTCAGAAACATGATACAAAATTAATTTATAATTCCCACTTAAATATGAATCTGAGAAGATGGTTAACCTAGCTTAGCAAAGCATCCACATTGGAAGCAGTGAGAAATATCTACCTACTTCAATTTTATATTAGCATAGTTTATAGTACAAAACATGTCTTTATTCCAACTCTGTTGCTTGTTATTACAGTTTTGAACCATGTCAAAAGCAATTTGTTGGTGCAGACAAGACAACAGGAAGTCACAACTTTATTTTGTGGGGGACAGATTAAACAAATGTAATATTCATTGTAGAGTTTACAAAATGTCGGTAGAAATTATTTTGAATTTAAGATATCACCAAGCTAGCTTGTTGAAACTGGACAGTATTTGCAAAAAGTTAAAGTACTCCTTTAAAGTTAAAAAAACTAGCTGGAACAATCCAGCTAAGAAACACAACACTTCATGGCATTGCTAAAACTACACTTGGCTACTGTTTCTGTATTTCATTCACTCCCTACTATTAGGTGGTTTACTTTTGTTAATAATTTAAATGATACTACTCTACAGCCTTGTTGTCACTAAGTTTAGTATAGGCTAAAGTGTTAGCATGGAGTGCTAAAGCCAGCGATTTGCCACATGGATTTCTGCATGCTGCCATCTTTTCCTGGTACCATGACCAACAGGCCAGTTGTTGCACTCCCTCCCCAAACAAAATCTATTCCCTGAAGGGGTAGAAACCACAGAAATGGTTGACGTAGCGTGAAGCTTGTGGCTTTTTAAAATGTGACACCAGCACCTCCTCATAACATGTCTGTTTGTACTTTTTGCCAATGAATGACTGATTGTAAATCAGTATTGAGTTCTGGGGGATTTTTCAGTTTTAGGCTCCAGATATCTTGTTGAAATGACAGAATGAATGACAAATGTATATGAGAAAGAGAGAGAGCGACAGTTTGATTTGAAAGGAACAAATGTCTGGTTATGACATTTCAAAAATACACGTTCTGTTAAATTCTTTTATGTTTCAAATAAAGGAGCAACACCAAGCGAATGTCGACTTGTAGAACTGTGTGGGAGGATGCAATGTTTTTATATTTCTCTAGAGGGCCTCAGCACTCTGTTGGGTGTATATCTAATTCATGCTCAACTCTTATATGGAACACACAGAAAACACAGTCATTGTTATTTCACATAGTTACATTTATTAACCACAATCGGCACATGGAAATATTCATTCTGGCACATACTTTATTTCTTTAAGCTCATTAAATACAATTACACGAGACACATACACAAAATTAAATAAGACATTGGTGGATGACATTTATGTTTTATTTATTTACTACAGAAGACCAATTTAATCTACATAGATGTCACAACTTGCCTCAGTTCAGCTTTACAGCTCCAACATTTGTTCCCCAAACATCACAAGCATTCACTTTCCATCCTGACACCTTTTTAAATTTGCACTACTTGACCTCCCAACCCTCTGCTGTGTCACTGATCCTTTTTTCGAAGAAGGCAGAAGGAATTTGTGCCGATCCAGAACCCGGGGAAAACATTTTCCTTCATGTCGGTTTTGAATTTGTGAATCAGCCGCACCTCTTTCTCTTCCTCTCCCTCCACTGAGAGGAACTTTATGATGCCGGCGGGCTGGTCGACATAGAAGCCCATGGTGGTGGATAAGGGGAGCTGGATGTCCACATTCTCGCCATTATGCCAGACTTGGTAACAGGAGCCCGACGAGCCAACACCCCAGGATCCAATGTTCTCCCCAAGGCCACTGGGCCCATCCTGGTCTTTCCGGGGTGCACTCTCACAAACCACCCCAATTACTACCCAGCCATCAAAGTCCACTTCCCAGTACCCTCGATGGCCCAGCAGACCCTCCTTACACAGCACCTAAAACAGAGCCAAAAGTAATTAATATTTTCTTTGTTTCAGTCCAAAAACTGACTATCATTAAGTTGTATGTTGGTCAGACAAAGCAAAACTTAGTGTTTTGCAAGTTCTTGTCTAAGAAAATACTAATACTAATTAATTTAAAACAAGGCTTAAAGTTACAGCAAATGTTTAGGAACAAGAACAGCACAGCTTGTAAAGTGATGTTAACCAGTTTATATACTGACACGTGGTTCATCCGTAATAATGCATCATCATTTCTGAATGCTTCATATTTAAAAAATAATTATTGCAAAATCTAAAACGGTTAAATAATTGTATTGGAGTGAAACTACAAACTACAATATTTCCTTCTGAACTGTAGTGGAGTAAAAAAAAAAACAGTGTGAAATGAAAACTCTTCAGTGAAGTACAAATATAACAAAATTGTACCAAAGTACTAGTAAATGTACTTAGTTACTTACCAACTCTGTTCAGCGTCCAAAGGAAGAACGCAACCACCTGACTTGATTTTCTGAGCTAAAATTAATGTCAACATTTTACATGGGGAAGTTCCTAGCACTGTGTCTTTAAATTAAATTTGTTGTTTTGGTACAACAACGATAGAATTTTGGACTTTGATTTAGATCTTTGACAACAATCTTTGGGTGATTACGCGCTGAAATCAGGCTTCTTCGTATTCGGACATACCTGTGGTGAGGTGTCATATCTTTCAGGCCTGTTGGGATACGGGCAGACTGCATCTGATATACGAGCCACTTTGCACCCATCTTCTGAAATCCACAACAGTTTCTGTGCAGTTTTATCATTCAGAGACAGGGGAACCCAGTCTGAGTGAATAGAGAGAAAGTGGGACACTAAGGAGAAGAGAGGCAGTACCAGTACTGATAGGCACATCTAATCAAATTGTGATGAGAACAGAAAATAAAATATTATACTTGAATATAAAAACAGACTTTCTTAATTGTTTTTAACGAATTCTGTTTTCTACTAATAACTTCCATATGTCAGTACATAGGTTTTTAAAATTATTTTTTCTTTGAGATAACATTTTTAAAAGCACACACAAATAACAGAAAAGCCTTACATTTCATGAGGTCGGCCCTGGTGGTTGGTTCAGGGATATTTGGCTCGTATGGTGGCCACTCTTGTGGTAAGAGGTAAAAAAAGAGAGAAATGTATTTAACTTAATTATCAGTGGATAATCCATTTTACTAAAGTCAATTAACTGATCTCATTAGCAATTTTATGGACTTTCCAATAGCAGTCTTCCAAGTAGCTCTTTACCTTTTGAAGCAGCACTGTTTTTTTGTCCTGGAAAAGAGAGGCATAATGTGTCATTTCACTGTACCTGCCAACGCTTGTATTTTTCTATATAAAGTTTTTACAGGCTCTGCTCACAGATAGTTGAACTGAAAAATAAACTCCAGCCATTTTAAATCCTCGTTTCTTTCCCTTCGCCAATGATTCAGACATTCACCTATAATAAATCAACTACTGCTGAAGGTTTAGGTTTCAACATAAGAGATCCGGAGGCCTGATTGTTGAGGACACACTTCATGCCCACTAACAGCGGGAGTCGTTCTAAGAATATTCTTTCAGTATGATGCTGTTATTTCACTCCGCCGAGGGCATGTTTGTCATGTTGTGTCTGTCTGTTTGTTCCGCCTCCAGTTTGTGAGTCACCCTGTGTCTTCTGACATTCGGAGAAAACCGTGATCCAGTGCCGCCCAGTCAGGTCATCATTTGTCAGCCTCTGTGCATAGGTCATTCGCACATTATTGCTAATCATTCTCAGATTTCATGCAGACAACTAACTCGTTGTTTGTACATAAATACTTCACAAGACATCATATACATCACTGCATTAGCAGCAATTTATGTCCTTTACTTATGCCAAAAATAAACAGACACACACACACACACACACAGACAAATATATATAAAATGTATCTAGCTATGCTTTGAACGAAATAAATCAGTGGTTTTGAGAGAAGACCTATACTCATGTATACATAGATTATATATATATACATGTATACATTGTATGGATGTATATTTAAACAGTTTTAGAGGAGCTGCATAAGTGCTGCACAGCTTAGAGTTTTTCATATAACACATGTAAAAAACGTGAGTGAAGTGCAGTTGTCAGCTTTTTCAGGTGTATCTCTATGTCTTAGCCTGAAGCAACATAACCCTGTAGCATTCATATTTCTCAAATGGCAAAGATGCCAGAAGCATAGCACTTGGAAGGACCAATAGGAGTCTGGTTTAACATCTGCAACCATCAGAAGTGAGTGAGGGGATGGCATTGCTTTCCCTGAAGCGTGTCGATCTGGCATTCTTTTACATGTGTCTAATGATTTGAGATGGGCTGTTGGGTTTCCAGAGGATTCGATGGCCAACTTTTAAATGATAGGCTTTAAGGCCACAATCCACTCCAAGTCTAAAATAGTGTCTGACATTAGATACTGTAATTTGAATCTGAACATGTAATGTGCTACTTTTACGCAGGAAACCATTATGTCAAATAAAGTTACCTGGCCAAGGTCACTAAGACTGGAAAATGTAATAACTGACCGGCTGCAGAAATAGTAACTGGACCCTATCTGAGGCTTCGGATTCACTTACAGACCATATTAGAGTTTTGATATTGTCTGCATGGCCTTATTGACTTCAGTAGTAAAAAAAAGTGAGCATAAATTGTTAGTGGATGAGTGGACAGTGAGAGATTTGGCAGTACACAGAGAGCTGTTCGTGTAGTCGTCATAGGAAACTGGTGGAACAGGCGGACACTGATGACAGGTCACTTCATCTGTTTGTCTTCCCTCTCTTTCTGGATTATAACAACGCAGCAGGAGAGACAGGAACACGATCAAAGAAAGGCCTTTTGCTACCGCACTGGGTAAGAGGAATTACTGAGGAGATATTAAACTGTGGTTGTTGTAGATGAATTTATTCTCACATCTGTAAGGTGTTCCTGGCTTCTATCTGAAGGAAATGAACAAAACACCACGGGCAACCTTGGAGTAAGATATCAGGTCTGGCAGTGCGTTAGCTAGGTGACTGGAAATAGGCCAGCTCTCCGGCTGCTCTGTGGAGTTAAAAGCTGGTGGATGCCTGTCGACGCTCTGCAGCATCAACAGAAAAGCCCCAGAGATAAACAGATGCTTAAAATGACTGATGACTTGACACCGCAGCAATAGAGACAGATAAAAGAGACAAAGTGGGATGCACGAGTGAGGAGTGAGCCATGAGAATATTTGAGGTCAGGGGATCCTAAAAAGGCCGATCATGAATCAAGTCAGATTAATAGATGGATATCTGGATGAAGCTGCAGTCTCTGAGGAAACTTTGATCAAAATAAACTCATAGCAGAACTGGATTTCAGACTAAAAGGCGACTGAACGAGTGAGAAGATCTGCCAGATTTTGCTGTCGCTCCACATTCAACAACAGGACAAGCTATGAAAGACAAGTTCCATAAGGGTTGGCTGCGTATGGTCACAGCGTAACTGTTTTCCAATCCACAGATTCTCCTCTCAGTGGGACAGAGCTACACTATCTGTAGAGATCAGGTTCAGAACATCCCACTGAGGCAGCAAGATCAGAAGATAGTGAGATGAGAAGGAGGGAGAGAGATGAGTGGAGGTGGCGTGGGCCCAGGCTCATCCCTCTGGTCGCTGTCAAGTGTTGTGTCTCCCTGGGTGGATGATGAGCATGTGAGATGGGAAGGAAATACAATACTCAGAGAAGCAAGAGATGAGCAAAGAAGGAAAAGGAACAAAAGGGTTTCATAAAAGATAAAACAAGACTAAGAGGGGCTGATTTGTAAAATATAAATCTTCCTATTGGCTCCCGCAGTAACAATATGTTGCAACCAACGTTGGCTCGTTACAGGGACAACCTTTGATGCTAATAATTTATTATGGAGAGGTTGCACATGTTGCATAATGGACAAATCAAACGGCCATAAATAAAACAGAGATGGGCTTTTACATTGTGGGACTTGAATTACTGTGCAGCATTTCACACTTCATTACTGTGACTGCCAGAAAAAGGATTAGTAACATTTGTGCGTTATGGAACAGGAAACACTGCGCATGGATTAGACACATCCAAAAGATGTAGGAGGGACGCGATAGATTTTGATATGAAGAAACTATTTGTTGTGAAGAAAGAAAGAAAATGAAACACGCTGGGACAAATGCATAGGGAGCGAAATGAAAAAGACATGAAAATAAGAGCTCTGAAATTACAGAACAGGCTTTGACACTGAATGGAATTCAGTAAGTGATGGCACAAGTGCAGAAGAAAGCATTACTGCCCAAGCAGAGGCTACTGCATGCTCTTCGATGACATGATTAATGGTCCAGAGAAAACTGTCAGAATCCAGGGAGCTGACTAACAGGAGTGTTCAATATGAGTAACTTAATAACATCATATAAACAACACATGAAACACATAATAAAGTGGTCATAAAAAACAGTGACAAGCAATAAATACTAAGATCTGCCTTCTCAGGTTGTGATACACTTGGAATGGAATAGAAAAATAGTACTGTGACACGATACATGATACATAACTGTGACATAAAACACTCATTTATTTATATAGCATGGCAAAAACAGTAAGAAAATGTGACTTTATAAATAAATTATATGTCAGATTTTAATTCAAAATACTGCTATGAGTGAGATGCATTGTCGTGATTAATAGTAGCAAAAGTGTAGCAAACAAAACTGCAAATATTATTTAACACAGTCTAGAATAGGAACTTGTTTGGAGACCACATCTGAGCAATCACATGCAGCAATTATGGATAATTTCCTCTGACTGCCAAATGTAAAAAACTACAGAACTACAGACAAGAACCACACATTTTAACTTCTATAATTTAAATTACTTCTAGTACAGATTAACTGCAATGTTATCTTATGATAACACATGTTAATTATAAATGAAGTAAATGACACAATTATAATCACACTACTCTAATAACAAATACTAACATGGGCCCTGCTGAGATTCAGGTGAGAATGGTCTCCTACCTGCTTTCTTAGGCACAGGCATTATTCCTCCGGTGCTCTCGACAATTTCTAGCATCAAGCAGGGTCTTGTGATAGCAAGAGCCTGGAGGGTCATTCTTATTAACTTCCAAATGACTTGCGGGGGGGTAAGATTCAGATTTGGTTGGATGTAATCATCACCCACAGGGATGTTCCTGTCACATGAAACTCCTGATCATTTCAAGGAATCAGAAAGATGGAGACATAATATTCCAGGTATGCGTGCACGTTTGCACACACATGCACTGAACATCTGTGTGAGGTAGTATTCACATCTCTGGAATATCTGGAATCATTTGGTGCCCGAATTCAGCTTAAACGTACTATAACGCAAGCCGTATGTGTTTTCATACAGAGAGCGGGGTCACTCAGTATCGAAGAGGGCAGCCAGCTACTCACTGGGGAGCTGTCGTCAATCTCAGATCCCATCAATCAGCGGCGGCTGGCAAAGAACTTGGGGCAAAGTTTACTGAACTGCTGGTGTAGTCAGAACTTGAAAATGGCAGCTTGTATGTGTTCAGAGGTTAAAAGTAGCAGCTAAATTTAAATGAGTACATATTTATTTCATGTTTTGGTCTTTATCTGTAATATGTAATAAGATGTAACTGAACTATTATTAAAATCGAGATGACATTATGTTGTGAAGCTATTACACATAGAAGAAGTTATTTTTTTATGGCCTGTAGGACTTTTTTAGGACTTTCTGTATTGCAGGAAAATGAGTTCACATGAATGATGAAATCACGGCAACAGAAATATGACAGAGCAGGAATACAGCAGTGAACACAAAAATAAATTGAAATCAAATAAACACATATATTTCATCCACAGATCCACAAACTGAAGAATAAAAGTCTGTGTATTACATTTGTAGTATACAAATGTGTAAAATGCACATACCATAACTCACTGTGGACTCAACACAATGTTACAACACTTACAGATTTATGCAAACAAATATTACTACTTCTGTGTAAATGAGAACTTCTCATAATTCACATTTGAGGAGTTAGTGGACAGAGAAGAGAGAAAAGAACAGCAGGTAACAGAGATTATAACAACAATGAGCAGCAGACGAAGCACCGGGCAGATTGTCAGGACCAGCGGCCACAAGGTGAAATTATACGACTCTGAGGTCAGAGAGAGAGAGATGGAGAGAGAGAAAATGTAAAGTGTGAAATGTGTTAAAATGTACAACATATGGATTTTTATAAAAAAAGTCTACACAGTCTATACAATCTATACTGGCATGCAGTACAAATCAGACAGTGTAACGCACAACAAAAGAAGAAGAAGAAAACCACAAAGGAATGAATGATACAACAGAGCAACAAGACTTTTGGTTGTTATGTTAAAGTTCTTGTTTTATCAGTGTCACCAGAGGAATGGTGAGCAGCAGCTGCTCTAATCCCAGCATGGTAAACCCCCGACTGTTTAATGAAGGATTAACTGCTGAGTGGAGGTTTTCCAGTTCAAATGTGGCAAACTGACTCTGATTTCCCCCATTAATGAGATTAACCAGTCAGGATTTGTACTGGAAGTACACATATACTCCACTTTACTCAAGCAAAGGGTTTAGGGAGAGGCTCACCCTTCTAACACATCAGAGATGGTCGTCAAGTCAGAGTGCTTCATGTGTATTGGTCCTCATTTCAGCATTAGCTAAAGAAAGATGGTTGGATCGATGCATTCAGTGTGGAGACGTCACCGAGTATCAGGTAGAGGTGAACTGCTTTGTGGACTCAACATTAATAAAACAGGAAGGAAGGAACTGGTGGTGGGCTTCAGGAAATCTGAGTATAAGTACTCGGGCGTGTACTTAGACAATAAACTTGACTGGTCTACACACACAACGTGTCTCACTACTACAAGAGGAATTTCAATGACGTGTAACTACAGGCTTAGTGTCACCTCCTATAATACCAGATATGCTTCATGTGAGGCATGAAAACAAATTTCAACACCTGCCACTTACTGCTGTCAGTGAGGGGAGGCTTACATGTTGTTGTACCATGACTTCTGCATGTCTTTATACATTATACACTCAGTCTCTATCTAATGTCTAGTACACACGACTACACAGCCTGCCTGTTAAGTGACCTATCATGTTACTTCATTACACACAGCACAATTAGGCACAGGGGATACAAATTAGTGTGAGGCTGTGATCTTCAAAGGCCTGCCGGGATCCTTTTCAGAGCATGTCAAAACCTCCTCTTGTTGTTTTCCGGGGTCTCCTTTGATTGACAAAGCAGGTGCTTCGTTCATCTCAGTATTTTTGTCCATGTGTAGTTGGCTCTTAGTACAAACACTATGAAACACCAGAGTGATTGATGTCTCAGAAATAACTGTTGGAGGAGAAACTATACAGATCACTTTACTACTGTGAAAGTAACATTACAACAATATATATATATATATATATAATATATATAAATACTTAATAAGATTTAAAGCTGTTGTTTACAAAGAAAATTATTTAAAATCCTGCTTTTGTAAAAGTACAAAAGTATTATAAACTAATTGTACAGTAAAGTATTATAAGTAAAAATACGTGTTCTACACTTATTGTCCCTTGACTTGTTCATTATTATATAATAAACAAGTAAAATATGATTTAATACAGATTAGTTAATACTGATTATTCATTTTGTCAGCAGCTGCTAAGACTCAACATATTTGATCTCACTGGGCCTCAAAGTATTACTTAAAGACATTTAAGGTATTTAAAAGATGGAAATAACATTTTGGTGGATCTGCTTAGAGCTCTTTGTAATTTCAAGGTGTGTTACAACAAGATGCACAAAGTGTAGTGTTTTTAGAAGGAGTCACAAATCAAAAAAAGTTCAAGGTAAGTTTGTTAGAGGTGTGGCATTATAGCATAGCGGTACTCATAAATACTCAATAAGGCCACTGTAACAATGTTAGCACCAGTGAAAAGAAAAGAATTTGTTTTGGCATCTGACAAGCACAGGCCCAAATCACCTGCAACACAAACCTTACAACTACTAACTCCCATTATTTCAGAAGAAGGGCGATGTGCTGCCTTACATGTGCTGTCTCACTGACACCATCACTACCTAGACTGCATTAAAGTTCACTGGGGGAAATCAAGAAGAAGAAAAATAATCCATTTATTGGTCATTGATTCATTTTTACATGTTACAACGAAATGTATTCTCTGTTTCGTGTTTAGAAACTGTTCTTGAGTCCAGACCAATCGTGTGTCTAGAAACAGTGTTAGACCCGCCCCCCTGAGTTTGATGGGTAAAAGGTGACAGATAAATGTATTTCACGGCGTGCAGCAACACAGACCGTGAAATAAATATACAGTGAAAAAATATACACTTTTAAATATCTAATGTGTGAATTAATGACATTTAATTATCTATTTAAATTGTTATTTAAATGTTTCTTACGTTTTTTCTATTGTGTCGCTCTCCACGCTCCTTATACATAATAAACATTTAGAATGTTTAAAGTTTTTAAAAAATTAAATGTATCACTGACAACGCGTTGTTGCTGTGTAGCCCGTAAGGGGCTAAATTTACAGTAAACCCACTTCTTGAGACACCACTACACCACTGCTCGTAGCATTTGCAGCAGTATGGTCCCCAGTGCTTTCGTCTTCAATAAGGACAGTCATTTTTTCTTGTGAGATTGTTGCATCCATTCCTCACCCACTGGATTGTCTGTGATAGAAAACCCAGGACTTTGTCTCTGATGACAGTGCCCAAAGTGGCATGTGACTCACCAGCTTTACTGCTAGTTCCTTCTTGATATGTCTCAGGCATCTGGTTCTTTCTGGCGTGATTGTGTATAAGGTCACTAAGCAGCAGGGAGCAGAAGGAGACCGACAGGAGGAACTAGCCAAACCTAAACCAGAGCAGACGACCCGGCAACAAGAGAGTGACGAGGGAGAATATATGGAAGAAAGAACGAGCAGAATAATTGAGGACAGCTGGGAGCGAGGCGTGGCCAGGACAGCCAGGGAGAACAGCGACGAAGGAAAACGTGCTCAATCAAGGCACTAACCCTGCTTGGAGGAGGGGGAACCCCCCGAATAACTCCCACCTGTAGACAGTATTTTCCCTGCGCTCCTTCACAATCAGTTCCCTTAGATTATGTGAGCTTGCACAGCAGTCTTTAAGGTTCAAACCCTTAAAAAGGTCTGAGAGATTGTGTTTTCTATCCTATTCAAAACCTGCCCCACTGACACGTTGTGGTTCTGAAGAACCAACCAAGCTCCTTGTGTGAAGCATGATATAATGTCCACAAGAAGATCTATTTTCTGTGGCCTCATGGACAACCGTGACATAGTTACCCTGTCACCTAGCAACCTTTGATCTACGAACTCCTCTCCTGAAACCAATAAGTCGGGTACATTCAGAGAAGTAAGAAGTTAAAACACTGAAAGCTTTTACATAAATAAAACCAAATGATTCTGTATTGTTTACTATGTAGGACTGAATATGGGAATATTATAGACTAACTAATGTTAAATTCCCTACAAATAGTTTTGTTACTACTATTACACACTTATTGTGTATTGCAATATAATATGTGATATTTTTGTACACATACTGTAGGTATCTACTAAATATAATCAACACCCAACCCAACTAGTAGGAGAATGTAGAATGTGTGTTTTATACATCTTTTTCTTTTTTACACTTGGTGAAACAGGAACAAGGGGCATTTCTGCAGTATGAAAAAATACATTACTTGTTATTTCTCTCTGTTGTCATAGTTAATAAATATTCAGAATATATAAAGTTTTAAAAATTAAATGTATCTCAGACTGAATGCACGTTGGCTTTAGGGTTAAATGTCTTTGTCACTACTAATTAAATGAGCCTCTGTACCAGCGGTAATTTTCACATACTGCCACTGACAAATCTTTTTAATTTTAGAATTGTTTCAATCTCTGGCCTTCACCACCCGTACGAGATTAGATATTCAAAGACAATGTTTACAAAGTAAAACTAAATGTAAGACTGTTGCTATTATTAACGGCACTTAAAAAAATCTGGGTGTTAAATTTACAGTATACCCACTTCTCCAGACACTGGTAATAAGTTATTACTGAATGCACTGAAAATGACACAGTGGAACGTTTAGTAGCATATCGCTTGACATTAAGATTAAAGAATGAACATTTAATACTCCTGTGCGCCACAGGCTAGTTTGTCCGACATGTTGTTGAACCGTATGGGTATGCATAAGTGTTTATTGTTGTTCTGAATGGCCAGAAAGTGAAGAGTCATAGTACCAAAGAAGGGGGGACAATGACATGGGATTAAAGGCTCACACTTGTAAAAAGTCATTCAAAACAAGACATTCATGGTGTTAGTTCAAATCTTAAAAACCCATTTCAAAACCCTCAATAAAAAGATTTAAAAACTGATGTGAATGACCCAATGAACTGTGTCAGAACAAGTGGAAGCTGTAGCAGAGTGGTATTTGATATGGGAAATTCACAGAGCAGGATGGTGTGTGCTTGTGTGACTTGGTGGGTCATTTTGAGAAAAGCCTAGCTGGTGATAGGACAGGGGTAGAGGGCACTAAGGTGTTGAAGCTTGATGTCGAGACTCCTAAAATAACAGGGTATTCCTCGCAGTTGGACCCTGAAACTGATCACACTGACAGACTGACCTGAGGAAGAGGGGAGGCGATGTTGACACAGGGATTTTGCGATATTTTGTTTCTAAAGCCAAGTATCCAAGCAGCTCACCTGCAGCATAAAACATGAAATAAGAGACATTCACATAACCAGTGTTTGTATTGTTGTGTGATTCTACAAGAAATTATATTGTTCACTTTGTCCTGTAATGGCATGTAAAGTCACAATTTAGATTAACTCTGATTAACCAGTCAGCGACTGCTCAGAGAAACTCAGTTTGTTCTCAGAGCAAATTTGATCAAGTTACTTAAACAGCACAGTATTTTAAGCACAATCCTAAATAGAGTTTCTCCAGAAACCAAAAAGTTTCCACGCCAAATAGTACAGACTCTTCATGTACAATAATTCTTATTGTATTATACATATTGATGCATTCATTTGTAATCATTAGCTAGTAAAAGTGGAGCAGATTGTAATCACTATGCACTGATAAGATTTGACTAATAGTACATAATATCTGAAAAGTAACTAAAGTAAAAAAATACATCTTAAAACATATACTATTTCATTTTCTAACTATTGCAGAACAATCTTTAGATGTTAGGACTATATTTTAACTACTCTGAGTGTAAACTTTACCAGCTTTGTACTATATGCCACTCATATATTTGATTACACATTCTGATTAATAATTCAAAAAAAGTTGGCACCATCTACTGTCTGTGAATTTTATTTTGCTTTTGCAACTTGATCTGTCAAACACCAGCAAAAGAGAGAAAAATATTCAGCCTAAAAAAAGCCAACTCAAGTAATAAATACTTTATTTTCACATTAGTATTAAAATGCAGTCATCTCCTATACTGTACAGATATTACTTGGGACAGACAGTTGTATGCTTTGAACAGGTCATTATGTACAACAGGTAAAAACTGTTGCAGAGAAGTATTGTTCAGCAAATCTTCAAAAAAAACAAGTTGTTACAGATTGATCATCGGCCACCCCCATTGGCTCCTCCGCCTCCAGCTCCTCCTCCCGACTGGTCCTGAGCACCAGACATCATCAGGAAAAGAACCAGAGGAACAATGTACATCCACTGGGAAAAGAATAGACAAAACAAGTCAGTACAACTTTATCTGTGTTTTCAAAACAACAAATTGAACTGTGATCACTGCATGTCTTTTCAAGAATTCCAGATTGGTCATCCCAGATTAGGTTCAAAAGAAGGTAAAGTGTAAAAAAGGGTGAGAGACTGTAGAATAAAGGAGAACTCTCAGTGCCAAACACCAAAGATTAGTTCAACATCAAACATTTATTTTAGCGTTCATTAATTTGAAATCTCTCTGAATTTCCACGGAGGCCGTTTGTGGTTTTCTCATTTAAACTACTGACAGAACTGAAAAGCTTGATATTGATGTATTTGGCACTGGAGAAATCTAAAACTGCAAGAGGAGGAATTATGTGAATGTTTGTCAGTTAGTCATATTGGTTAGAAGTTAAGTAATAACTTGTCAGAAGGAGGAGGAAGGGAAACAGAACGAGCCACAAGTAAGAAGACAGTACTTCAGTGGGATCAGCTCTGCTCTCTGTCTCCCCCTGCTGGGGGCTGTGCCGAATTGGTGACCATTAGGAAGATTGCACCTCCCAGAATCAAATACCACTGGAACACAGCACAGCACTGAGTCAACAAGGGGTCACTGGACACAGCAAGATACACACAGCAACGTGCTAAACAAGGCAGATTTCATAAAAGATCTCAGACGAGCCAGGTTGTACGACAGAACTCCAGGTTTTCTGTTCTGGTTTTTCTAAACATGCAACTGGAGCAGAGACATCTTTTTACTCTAGCTGACAGGCAGAAACAAATCTCACTGTTACGTTTCGAAGGAGGATACATTTTTGTGTCACTTGAGCTTAAAAATTTACTTTTTGAAAGAATGTATATTTAAGGCACAAAGAGAAGCATGGAAATACAGAGCTGGGCAATAGTGTGAATTAAATTAATTTATGTTTGCCCCACACTGAAGACAAATGGGTTTAAACTCAAAAAAAGAATGTGAGAGCGAGGTTCAGAAATCGTTTACTTGATATTTCCACACCAACCTGTGACCTAAAGCACACATACAAATGATTTGGCCTTGCAATGTCAAGAAAGGGACCGTTTATGCATATCAACATGTCCAAGGTTTTCTATGAAAACTTTCAAGCAACTTGTGAAGTTTTCACATGTCCAGTGTTCTTTAAACAACCACTCTATATGATCCATGACAAAATAAACAGCAAATCCTCTGTTGGAATATCCAAAGAAAATTCTGGTTATTCAAAAGTGACTAATGAAAATCATAGAGTAAACATTTTGACTTTTTTATTGCTACTCTTCAACTATATTAATTAATAAAAATGAAACATAAGAATAAACTGATCTTAAACACAGAGCCTTTTGGCCTTATTAGCAACTTTCAGTAGCAGTACTTACATATTTAGCAAAGAAGGATTTCTGCTCTTGTGGATTCTTCGCTTTCTTCTCAGATTCCTGTTCCATCCGTTCAAGGAACAGAGCTGTTTCAGGTCTGGAAGACAGTTGGTAAGATATATTCAATCAATACGCAATGAAGAAAGTGAAAGAGATTTTTAAAGGAAAAAAGGTTCAAAGAGACTTGTACTACCTATAGGGGAATAATATAAAGTCATTGTAAATACAGTATGAAGCAATCAAATACACCATGAAAACGTAGACACAGATACACAGGAGGGCTTTACTAAGGCACAGACATTAATCACATGCAGTATTTCAGGTAGTAAAAAAAAAAAAACAGCCACACGTACCCCGGTGCATTAACAGGAGCCATGACACTAAGTGTGGTGTTAAAAACCTCAAGATCCACTTCATCTTCAACCTCAGTGCCTCTACAGGCCCCAGGTAATGTCACTATGGAGACCCCAATGAGGTACCCGGATACATCAGTGTAGAGGGAGATTACATCACTCAGATGGGACTCAACCATGGCACACTGAGGATCAGATGGAAATACAGGTTCATGAAAGGCCTTAGAAAAACTTCAGTTGTCAAGTAGCTCTACATCTAAAGCATCAATTGCTACATATTACTGAATTCATACAAGCACTTATCAAGTTTTATTATTATAATAAATTAAAACACATTCACAAGATAGAAGATAATTGCTGGTTGGTAGATAGGACGCCAATTATTTTAAATTAAACCAAAGCCAGACCAGTAACGGCTGGTACCTTACTCCTTAAGGAGCAGGTCGACTGCTTAAACACAGGTGAAACTCAGCATGTACTAATAGAAAAAAATTTACTTTATTGTCGTTGATACATTTTTACATGTTACAACGCAAATTGTCTTCTGCATTTGACCCATCCCCCCTTGGGTGGAGCAGTAAGCAGCCACAAGCGGCACTCTGGGAGCTAGCATGTCTAGCGTGTAGCTGGGTGTCTTGCACAGGGACACACCTGGGTTGGGGGGATGGGCTGGGTGACTCAGCAGGGACTCGATCCTGCTTTCTCTGCATCCCAAACCTCTGCCTTAACCACTGAGCTACCAGGTACCCGCTGTCTAATACTGTCTCAGTTCCCTATGCAACGTCAAATAATTGTTTTTCCTGAGATAATTTAATGGTGCAGTTTAGAGAAATACATACAGCTCTGACAAACGCTGTGAGGTAACCTTCCATCTGTCGTTCGGTCTGTCTGTCTGCTTGAAGGAAAAGTCGAGGCACTCTGATTCTATACAGACCGTCCACTGCAGCCACTTCCTGGGGAGTCATCCAGGTTTAAAACAGCAACGTTAGCCATGTAATTTCACACCTCTGTTATGCTCATCAGTCTACAGCCCTCTAGCTTTCAAAGTATACCTTCAGTTTGGTTCTGTCTTCCTCTGAAAGCTGGTTCTGACTTAGTGAGACACTTGGCTCCCTTCCAGCTTTTAACACCAGTGCTCCACGGACCTGAAAGTTTGCTACATCATCTGAAACAAGCACAACATACACCATTAATAAACATCAACATTTTAGCCTAAAATATTCCTGCATCCTTTGTAAAGAAGAAAAACTGTATTCTCAATCATTAATGTCAAAACAATAAAAATTAACTGGTAAAATATATAAAACCTAACCTACAACAAAATAAAATGCTGCTGCATCTTATCCTGTGTCCATTATTTAACAGCGCATACTAGCAGCGCAAAATTAACTATGCTTATGTGTATGACCCAGTTCAAGTGGTGTGTCAAAACATAAAAATATATACATTTTTGATGTTTGGTGTGTACGTTTCTCCCTTAGGCTATGGCGTTGACGCTGGAAACACAGTGCTTCTTTTTGGGTGCCGACAACGTATTATACAACACAATAGTAATAAAATAATTCTTACCAACTTCAAAGGAGTGTTCAAGCGGCACGGAGAAGCCACTGAATTCAGTGTCTAGATTTTCCCCAGCCTGAGAATGAAAATAAATAGCGTCATTAGCCTTTAGCCGGTTACAAAAGCTAATGCTAATCATTAAGCTAACAGGTGCAGCTTTCACTCAATCGAAGGCAGATTTTTGGGTTAAAATAATACTGTTACACACGTACCCTTCTAGCGTTATTACAACATACAAAATCCATGCACACGTAAAACAAAATCGTGGAAAAGACTATCATTTTAAATGATAGTAGACGATCCATCTTAACGTGCAGGGATACCGGAAAGTTATCAAACATAGTTGCATTTCCGGTGTTTTTCACAACAAAAGCATGTAAAAAATCAGTCAAGTAGTTCAATTTTGTTTTGTTTTTCTCTTTTTAGCAACAATTTACTTAAAATCCTAAAATACATCTTTGTATTTGTTTCGTTTTTCTTTAAGATTAAATCCAGTCATGTATTATTCTTACATATCTGCTTCAAGCTGAGATGTGGCTTCATGATCCAATAATCATCTTGCCTGACCTAAATGACAGACAGCTTAAAATGCAGGTGACAGGTGACAAGGGAAATGTCATCTACACACAGACATACAATGTTAATTTGTGCACGCTGAGCTATTTAAGGTCTGTGTTGACCTACTTGTGCTCATGCTGTTTATGCGTATCTCTCAAAATAAGATCAACTTTTCACTTTTGTCTGTTTTTGAACATGCTGCTGTGCCATCGCTTATGCAAGGAACAGTATTTAGTCTTTGAATTTATATTTTTAGCATTTTGATATTTACAGTAGTTTCCAAGTTTGCTGACAGAATGCAACTAATGAACCAGGTCTGAATGTGTAGCTGTCTTGTTAAGTGTCAACGGCAGTTTCTCGTGCAATTGTGTTACCTTGGCAAATAAAAGCAGATCTGGCTTCTATTTTAGACTGCGTATGTGTCAAAGTAGTGTTGCTGCATATTTTGGTACATCAAATATGGTTTCAGGATAAAGAAAATACCAAAAACACAAGCTGAGTTGTTGAATGTTTATTCCAATAATATATGCTATACTCTTTAAGAAGTTAAGTATACCTATTATTATTATTATTATTATAATAAGCATTATATACATTAGGTTTAAATGATAATATTTGTCAGGAGAAACCTTAAACTTGGTTTGAGGGTCATATACTGTAACCCAATCTTTTTAAAATAAACCCTACCTGCTTTCAGAGTGCACTGTCACACCTGGGGCCAGTAGAGGCTGCTAACAGACCAGAGAATACCCCGGCTTTTATCCACCCCTCCCGCCTCTAATCATATCAGAAAGTGACATGTTATCAGCAGAATTATACATATTTATGCCTTGTGATGGAGAGGGTTGTTCGTGTTTTTGAATCCTTTAGTCAGCATTCTATGTTTTACCTCAGCCAGAGCTTTATTTATCTGAATGTTAATCTGAAAGGATTTCATACGTACGGAATCACACGGAGGGGAAAACTGCTCTGCACTGATGGCAAGACCTAGATCATTGGCTTTCTATATGTGCATCTATTGTGTCTACATCCAGCTCATGTATGGCATTTCCTTCATTTCTTGAATAAGTCTCCAGTGATCCTCTTTACCTTTCTTTGGTATCTTTGCACTTTGTTTGCAGTAGTTTGTGGTTCAATTACATCTGTAATTTGAGGTGTCCACGTGACCAGATCAACAACTATGTTTGTACTAAACTGGACAATGTGCGACACTGTGAATACACCAAATACAGCTGGAGTGGGTATAAAGCATACAACTGGAACACAAGCTTGGGTCACAGAGGCGACTTTTCCTTGTTATATGGCAGTGACTCAGTGACGGTTAACTACGTTCCTTCAGCTCAACAGTTTTAGCAAGCATTATGTTGGACCACTGTTCAGAATTTATGGATCGGTCTCATTGCCTGCCCTGGATGCTGAGTTCAGTTACTAATCTGAGTAAGTTTGCAGTTGCTAGAGCAGTCCAAGCTTCACATGTGGGGCCGAATATCTGCAATTTCACTGATGGAAGTTGTGGCCAGAAGAGTCAAAAACGTAAAGCATGAGAAAAGAGAGACAGAGACAAACAGCAGCGGGTTTCTGCCAAATGTGATTGATGTGATTTATTTCTAAGTGCTTATATCTGGCTGAAGAGTTTTGCTGACATGCAGTAAAACCTCTGTGGATACAAGTGAAAGGCATCCATCATTTTAAACTTCAACATTTCAGCCTCAAAGTGCTAAAAATGAGTTTTGAACCCAGCATTAATCCTTTAAACTATCAAAAGTCAAGACTCAATGTACTTTTGGACATCTGAATTGTTTTTGTTCCCTTTTTTACATAGGTGTTGACAAAGTTATTTAGCATTAATTTATCCACCTTATACCTGTTCTGACAACTTGGCATCACATTGCATTGGATGACTGACAAAAGAAAGAAGGAAACATCCTGGATGAAGTAAAAAAAAAGGCTCAGGGAGACATAAAGTTCCATAAAAATTATTCTGGGGGCTAAATCACCGACCCCATTGTGATGGAGCTTCAGTTTACCACTTTGACCACAGTTTAAGACTATGAACACTGTTTCTGCCTTAATGTTACATAAAATCTTATTTCTTTGGACACCTTACTGTTATTGTAGTAGTGCCTGTATGGGAACAGTCTCACTCTGAGCCCCTGTTTAGTTTAAAAGTAAGGGGTGCTTCGATAACGCATATGGTGACTGAAGCCTGCTGGCCATACAGTATCTATTCCCCTTTACTAGGACAGCCCATTACTCTCTGTCACCGCCCTAAACAACGGTGTCACCTTACTATTCTTAGTCAAATATGAAGCATGTATATTTATGTGAAACACAAGGCTATCACTTTGAGGAAAGACACTGTCCTGGCCTGTCTACCTGTGTGATGTTAAAATGGAGCATATTGAAAAATTAGATATGAGAAAGAAAGTAAACACAAAGTTTTGTAGTAAGAAAAAGCATGATGGTGCCATAGTTTGGGGTTAATAAAAATAAATAAACAGCCTCACCCTAAACTAAACTTGTATGTATGAAATGTGTAAATGAATTAAAGGAATATACTTTCCCCCATCAGTCACCAAAAACCAAAGAAAATTCTTCTTTACATACAGGTGGTTATTTACATAATTTAAAGCTTTATAGTCAATGCAGGCTTTAATGTAAGAAATACTGTGTTTTCTGAATAGCTTTAGGCATAAATTAAACTAAAAATAGGAAGTAAAACAGGAGCACCTGGAGTTCTACCTGCTGTCCCTTTGGTTTGACCCACAGGTTTATGTGTAAAATTTTAATAACTCTGTGCAGTACTATGTTCAAATAATGAATACAAACGATACTGCTGCTGTAATGCGGCAGTGTCTGCTGGCTTTTGGTTGTTCAGTGTGCAAAAAATGTTGAAACAAAAAATGTGATGTAACTGAGGAAACTGATTAAGTTTATCAATATTATTATTATTTTTTTCACAATTTTACTTATTTTAATCTGTGTGATTGAAGTGCAAAATTTCTAACATGATAGTTTCTTGGCACTTAGTGTTTAAACTTACAGCAGGAAATTTATAGTATCATTGAGCAAGATTAAAACAATTAACACAAACAATTATTACAATTAAAACAATAATTAAAAAAAGGTTTACAGGGCACTGACAATACACCGTTTATTTTTTTATTTACACTACAAAAAACTTATTTTCATTTTGTTTTAAAATAACATATTTAAAAATATTGCATTTTGCTGCTAAATAATACCCACTGATAGCTTTAATCTAAAGACTGCTGCGCATCAGTCATGGAAAAGCTGCTCTGAAGGCGGAGAAGCCCTGCTTCAGTTGGCTTAATGTATACTTCAGTGAGGCTTAACTAATGCAAGCATTAAATAACTCTGGAGTCATCCGCTAAAGCAGATCACTGAATCATGTAGGGCACCTATATCCACTTTAAATCCACATAATATGAATAATTCCTGTAGAATAAATTGTCACTGATGAGCTGTAAAAGCATCAAAAAGATTTATTAATGATAATTCTGTGTAAAAGTAACATTTAGTTAGAATACACAGTATACTCAAGGACCTTTTATGTCCTATTCCACCCTCTATAATCTTCCTTGCGGGTATTTTGTTCTTCCTGAACATCTGACTCTCAAGTTGCACTTGCCTTAAATAACTGTTCTTCAATCACTGCCTCTCATTCTGACTTAAGTTTTTTCCCCAAAATTAAAGTCTGAACGAATGTGTGTTATTAGCCAAGGTTAAAGCTGTTGGTTTAATTTGAGCAGCAAAAAAAGCAAAAAAAACAACAACAACAAAAACCAAACAAATATTATCACAGGAACAAAAAAAGTCACAGAAATTAAAAAATCTCCTCACACCCTTATAGTGTCAAAGCTTTAGTGTAAAAACATGTGGAATTCCTAACTCATAGGAGGTCAGCAACCTTCGTCTGCTGTCTTTGGCCTTGTTCCTCACGTCCATGAGGGATCCCACACCCTGTTGACAGCCCTGGCTACTGGAGAACAAATGTGATTTTCTATAGGAATGCAAGGAGTGTTGTCTCCTTGCTCTCATCTACTTCTCTAGGGCTTCTCAAGTTTAAAGGAACAATATTTAATGCTGACACTGGGCGTTTAATGGAGGACTTAGAGCTTATGCGAGTTGCCAGGTGGAGGACACTGCACGTACACGAGCAAATGCGAGATGAGCATTAAACTTTGACAGTGACAATGACAGGAGACAATGAGTCGTACACTGCATGTTAAGTTGCTCAGCTAATGTGTTTA
This sequence comes from Microctenopoma steveboyesi, assembly GCA_032359275.1. Taxonomy (NCBI): domain Eukaryota; kingdom Metazoa; phylum Chordata; class Actinopteri; order Anabantiformes; family Anabantidae; genus Microctenopoma; species Microctenopoma steveboyesi. The sequence continues at coordinate 5,455,604 of JAUMHF010000025.1, forward strand.
TGTTGTTTCGCAGTTATACACCAGCTCATGTAGATGCTACATCCCTCTGTCAGTTTACGCTTGATGCATGGCTGGATATAAATACTGCAACCAAAGCTAAGCCTGATAACCTCCAGAACAAACACCCACTGTTGGAAAAATACACACTCTGGAGCTTCAAGCTGCTGATAATGTTCTTCAATGTAACAAATAACATTCACATTTATTTCTGAGATGATACAGTTTAGAAGACAGTTTGTTAAATAGGCATTGATCTTAAAATCAGTTTGGGCCCTAAGTGGTTTCATGTCTGGCAACCCAAGACTGAAGCCCTGTTTCTGGACATCTGTGCAGTGGGCTGTACCTTACAGGTCCAAACTGAAACATGACGTTTTGTCCTGGAACCAATACTACACTTTAAAGTCAGAATTCTGTGAAATGTTCATGGTGGCCCTTATCCACACCTGTAACAAACCCACACGATAAACCAATGAAAAAACAATCGCTTGATTATATTTGCAACTTATGGTAATGATTGTGTGCTACTAGTGGTAGGGAATTGAAATTTCACTTTGTTTTTGTGCAAATAACGTTTTTATTGTGTTGAATTGAAGTTGCTTGAAAACACATATGAAGCTATTGCATCTCTTTGGGGAATTTAAGTGACTTTCCAATTGTTTTTTTGTTTTTTTTTACAATATTGAAGGTGCTTCAACCATAGTGTAATTGTGCAATGTGTCAAAATATTTCTCAAAAAATATGTCATATTGCAGGTAAACATTTGATATGGAAAAAAACATTGGACCATATATTAGACATAAGATGTCACTATTTAAAGATTTACTTGTCATTATGTTATTATATTATAGTTTACTTGCCCTCACTGATCCCTGCTAATTGGTAGCTGTGCTCTTCACAGCAGATCTAATTGGATCCTGTGCTCAGGCAGACTAGAGGCCGCAGCTTCAAGCAGGGGTCCCCCTGAACCAGCAGCTGAAAGTTTGTTTAACATTACAGTGAACGTCTATTTGATCCCAACCCCAACCAACAGTTTATGATTCTATGATTCCTATTCCTACTATTTAAAACTCAACTTTTTGGATCACCTTACTTCCTGAAGTCAGCCTCCTAACTTCCAAGATTTTTGCTGGAGATAAACCTGGACCATCACTCAATCAAACTGTCAGTCAGAGCTGATTAACGTCACTCAGTTTGTTAATGTTCAGTCTCCTGGGCCTAATAAGTTAATCAGCTGGCAGGTTTTCCTGAGGACTGGACTTTTCTTTATGACTCTGCACTGCTTTTACCCCTCATGCTGTCTTTCACCTCCTCCTCATAGCTCTGCAGCTCCTGCCAAGGTTTCAAGTGACAGCCTTTCTGTCACTCACTTCCTTCCTTGTTCCTTGTTGGGAGGAGGATGAAATGACTGACACCGATTCTGAATGCGCGTGTTTTGGTGTAGGGTGGGGTGCTGTGGTGATAAAAGGGATGAGAAAGTACATGTAGGCAGATCCACAGACAAGAAGTGAGGAAGGTGCTTTCAGAGGATTCACTATAAACAGACTCAGACATGCCCGAGCCTAAGAAGCCAGGTAAGATGATCCAGTCTGTGGGGTTATTATAGAAAATGTACTAATGAAAAACAAAGTGGAAGCTGATGAAGCTGTGAAATCTTCAGATGTGTAAAAAAAGGTTTTTTTAGCGGCTTTGTGCCTGCATCACTGTATCCTGATGCATCACATCTTTGTTTTTAAAACATGAGAAGTAATTAATTCAGTTTAGTCTATTTGTAATAAATGTGCAATACAAGCTACAGGATTTTTTAAGAGATGTAAAGTCATTTTAAGGTTAGCAATTTCCCACAAAAAAGAAAAAACACTCACTCTTCCATGTGCAGATTTCACTGCTCATTTATTACCTTGTGTCTTTATAAACTCACCTTCAGTGTTCTCGTGTTGATTTATTTCACTCACACTACTGTAGAACTTCATCTCTGTCTTTTATAAGGAGACATCTTGCTGTGATAACACTATGACAAAAATTAGCACATAAATTCCAATTTATTTCTTTGTTGGACTGTTTTCCTTTTATTTTCATTTCTCTTTATTGGAATACTACACATGTAAAATGAAAAAGAAATGCAGTGAAGACAAATGTCTAGATATGCTGATGGTACTGTAAATACTCTTGGGCTCTGGTAGGATGTGTTATGTTGGACAGAATCCTCTTAGGTCTTTAGGGTTTATTAAGCAGAGGAAAAATAACATCTCAGGCAAAGGGGTAAATGTCAGCACACACACACAGTAATATATCTTGTAAAGTCCATGCTCAATTGGAAGGTAGAAATTAATTTCACATCGTACACTTGTCTAACTTTAGGCCAATTAACCCAAATGTCACAAATGTTGTTGTGCTTTGAAGGCACATTGCTGTCGTTTAGCCTTTTCTTTCATTAAGTGATTACCTAGTTTTGCTAATTTTAAATTTAAAAACAGGAGTACAGTAAATGCCTTTCTTGATAACTGACAATAAATCCTTTCATCAAACCATAAACTGCTTGCATGTGATTCCAGGAGTGGCCTCAGCATATCGCAGCGTATCATCTATCAACCTGCAGTATGTGGCATGTGTTGTAGTAATGTGCTGTGTGTTGTAACGTCAAAAAAAACCTTTGCTGCTTTTGACAGTAACTTCAGAGGAGCATAAATCAGTAGCTTGAAACCATGAAATCCGAGAAACGAAAACTTGCATGAGGAAAGGCGTGAAGGAAAAGGAGTAGTAATACTGTAGATAAAAGTGGAGAGATGAGTGAGATGAGTTGTTAGAGGTACCTTAGCCAAGTCAGGTGTAACTACCTCAGGTCATTTGTCTGCACCTCAAACACTAATCTGACCATCACTGCTACGTCGTTCTGTTACACCGTCTCCTCTGCTGGCGTCCATTTTCCAGGTCAGCATATGTATATTAAGTGATCTCTTTTGCTTATATGGCTTCATCTGATGAACTAATTTTAAACAAATGTCCTTAAAAGTCCATGTGTGGCAAATTTATTTCAGTAAATCATTTTATAGCACTGAAAAAAAGGGAAAGGATAAATACTGCTGTGTTTGATTTACACTGCAGTATATATTTTTTCCTTTTTATTCTCCATCATGCAGTAATTCCATCTCTGCATTATAAACAGTGACCAACGTAACATCTATCATATTCCCAACACCACATACACCATCTTCTCTCAGGCTCCTCTTGTTCTTGTGTTTCCACCCATCCCACATCCTGCCCCTTTCTTGAACTTCATCACACTTTCTCAGCTTTGGAGCCCCGCTGCCCCTGTCGATCAGCTGGTTGCAGCACATGTGACTCCCTCTTTAACTTCTTTTCACGACCAAGGACACCCTCGGACTCAAGAAGCCATGGGGATGTGGAAGAAGCACGCATCCCAATAAACAGCCACAGGAATAGGTGCGGTGGCCGTGGTCTTGTAGACTGATGAGGAGAAAGGCGTCTCTGGCAATGGATGAGTGTGCTCACTTAGTTAGCCCCTAATTGACCTAATAAACAAGAAAAAAAAATGTGACAGGAACATTGTTCTTCACAACAGCAATTTGTGTAATGAACCACTGGGCTCTCCACTAAGTCAGTTACAGAATAATCTGACCACCCCAGTTTATACTGATTAGTTGTCTGCGTCTGTGGAAAAATCAACCCAATTTTTAATTACTTGTAAAAAGACAGCATCGGTAGCCCCCGCAGGGACCAGTTTCACAGAGATAGCCTTTCACAGTCAGACTTCAGATCACACCTAATCAGTTAATCACCAGATCTCGACTATCTTAATAACAACTAATTGCTATGAATTCTTGGTAAATTATGACAGAAAACATGTTCGACCGAGTTAACGCGGCTAAACATTTCGCTCTGTTCGTCAGCAGAAAATCACTTCAGCAGCTACTGGGACATTTTACTGTGAAATTTCAGTGAAGACTGTAGCCAGATATGTCTGTATTAATGCTCACAGCATTACAGGATTAAGTCTGAACTAGTTACTCCTTGTTTCTATGGTAATCATAGAAACAAGAACATCACATGACACATTTAATTTGTGTTTTTCAACAAGCACAAGTAGCTATAACCTGTCCTTTTTGTTTGCCCAAAATAAATAGTCCCTCAATAAGACATCTCAGCTCTAAATGTTGGAGAGTGCTGATTTTAGTGCTCTTTACAGAAAGAGTTCCTTTTAATCCTAAAACCTTCAGAATGCACATGATTGTCTGCTGGACTGGTCTGACACACTATGGTCATATTTGCTCTGTGCATCAGATGAATTTAGATGTCTATCTTAAGTCTGAGAATTAGTTTGAGCTAACCCATACTAAAGGTCTATTTTTGTAGCTCACCCTCGCATCCTGGGCATCCTGGCCAAAGCCTTGTGTTCTTGTTTTTGCAGAGTAGCAGTTGTTTAATGGAAGGTTAAATCCACGTCACCCCTATAGGCTGCAGGGTAGAAAGCAGTAACATCCTCTAATCCCCCTGCAAACTGCACGTCAGACAACTGGTCCAGTGTAGCATTACCTCATACCAAAGCCATCATCAAGTTCCCATAAGTATGCACCCACTGCTTGATGGATTACAGACAGATGGAGAGTCAAGTGACCGTGCCATGAGGTCCTAAAGAGAGTGAAAAGTTAGCTTAGCTCTGATGTATCATCAGGAAAGACTCTCTAATCACAGCGTCAAAGGTGTGTTCTGTAGAGAATTTATCCCTTATTTTAAAAGCTTCCTGTGTGATTTGAGAGGGGCCCTGGCCTCGCTGAAGCACAGGCTGTGTTGTTGTGCGCTGGGAGACAGAAAGGAATGAATGGAAGGCTGAAGTGGATGGCAGATTAATATGGTATGTAAAGCTGCCTTTGTTTACAGAACACCACCCTTAAATTACACTTGCATCACATTATTATTTTCTGATGTTGAGAATGCTTTATTCACATAATAACAATCAATTAAAATTGTCTGGAAGGTTTACAACAGGGCCATAAAATCTAATTGTCATTTTCACACCCCTTTAATTGCTCTTTCAACCCTACTACCAAATCCTAGCATTTCTCCTTCCCTGTTCATCTATAAATCTTCATGGTCACGTGTGGCAGACAGAGGAGGGGAAAGGAGGGAGTAGAGGCGAAGAAAGACATCACTGGTGGAATCCAAACAAGTAATAATTCTTATCATCAACCCCACAGTATAACTCTGTGTTATATGCAGACGCCCAATCTCTCGCATTACCTCCAGAGATCCAATTCCTCAGTCTTCAACCACAACCAGCTTCATACATGACCGTTACAGCACGCGTATAGATTGAATAACACAGGAGTGTCAGCACCTTTAATGTTTTATCATCTTGTTTCAGTGGAAGAAACATTATTATTGACCTTTTCTTTTGCAAAAAAAATGTCTCTGTAGAGCCCAGCGGATGGTGCTGAGATGAAACAGAACAAAACGAGAAGAATAGCAAATGAGTGCATAAATGTTGGATTGTACTACTTTAATAATGGAACAAACCAAAATAGTCGCTAAATATTTCAGTTACAAATATGACAGGACAATAATCTTGTTGACAGAAAATCTTGGATCACAGCAACAATATCAGAACTGCACAAAAAGCTTCAAAATGCGCCACATTTTTTAAAGATGAAATCTTTGCTGAAGCGATTCTGACTGGTGTCATTTTAAATGACTTGCTAGCTGCTCTTTAAATGTGTAAAATGATTTTCTATAAATAACTGTTTAACAAGAAAATGTTCTCCTCTGAAAAGCAAATGTTCACATTAATATCAAACATTTACATTAGACAAAAGTCTACAAATAATAAAAATTGCTGCCAGTTTGTTTCCTCTTGCTTGATTATTCACCTGAGCCAGTGAACAATCTTTGTTGACTGTATTGAATAAATATGAATACAAAAAATGAAAAAAAAATGCAATTATATTGCAATGTTTATTTAAAGCATCTCACAATTTCATGGCAAAAAATCCTTTAAATATTAAAAATATTTTTTTTTCTCAGCCAGCAGAAAACAAAAGTAGGTCATCCAGATATACAAAGCCTCTCCTGTTCTGCTCATGGTCAGCTCAAATCCACATTGGCAATTAACTAACCATTTTTATTGTAATTTAACATATGCTGGAATAGATGCGTACATCACGCTTTAGTTTACTTCAAGAAACTAAAAACAAAATGATAAATAATAAACTAGAATGTTCCTGGGGAAACTTTGAAGGTGCCTGCCGCCGTGCGCTGCTGAACCTTAGACCCATCTCCCCGACCAGAGAGCAGGATTCACAGAGTATTTACAAACACACACAGTAAACATGAG
>JAUMHF010000025.1:5465179-5494195 GCA_032359275.1 Microctenopoma steveboyesi
GAAAAAAGGGCGGAATAATAATAATAAAGAGAAAAAGAGAATATCAATAGTGTGGAGCATTTCATGCTCCCCCACTAGTAAGGAGACCAGTTTAGAGGTGGAGAATAATAGGTGCCTCCATTAAAATTTTATATTTTTTTTAAATTTTTATATGGCAGGCACCTAATAAATGATAAATGATTCTGTCTTATGTCTTATATTCTACGAATCATGCAACTTGTGGAATAACTTTTAGGATGACCTCTTTCAAAAAGTTGTTAAAAATAGTTTTTTACAAAAAGCTACACTGTGGAAAAGAGGAATACTCCTGAGCCCAGGCACACTAGTGAGAAGGTGTTCCTTCCTTTTAGATGTCTTTGCCTGTTTACACTGAACTTCCATAGGGAATGGCACCCTGGTGTTAGAGGCGTGACAATGTCCGTCATTTTAACGTGTGTGGCACATTTAAGATGTGATTTGGACTCAAACACATGCTGCACATTGAGTATAACAGTGAAAGGGTGAAAGGAAAATAGTCACAGTTTAATTTACATGCAGAAACATGTAGATGATGAGAAGCTGGAGGACAAACTGAACCTCGGGCAGTGTCAGGTGAATCTTCTCCGGTCATTTTCTGAAGTTGTGCAAACAAAGGTGTAGCGAAAAATGCGATATTGTCCAAGTCACGACACATTCTCACAACGGGGAGAAATGCCGCTTGACTTCAGTGAGGGGCACCTGTAGAGATCACTGACATTAACTGAACTTGTATTAAGGGGCTCAGTAATCTCTAGGCTGTCGGACATTTACATTCTCACATGCATCCCACTTGTGTAATGTCTAGATGTGTTCAGGGTTCCAGTTCCAGCGTCTAAAATCAGTTTGTGTTGCTGCAGAAAAGCACCATCACTTTCCAGCTCACAGCTGTGCACCATCACTTTTCAGCTCACAGCTTTTAACATACTCAACTTGAGTTCGAATCACGTCTGTAATGTTGTCTGTCCTCTCATATATGAGAGAACGTCTTCCGGGAGAAACAACCCTGGGTCTCACAATAAAACGTCAACACAATTTTCACACTCCTTCCTCACAACACACTGAAACCGCCTCGAGTCTTTTACAGAGACACTGGGTGAAACCACCCCTCCTCTGACCCCCCTACATTTTACACAGTGAACTTGCCTTGAACAGGCAGCGTAAAAGGGTTGTAAAACAACTGCAGCGTTTCCTTTCACTGCAGTTATTGGAACACGTATCCTTTGCCTCCTCGTCCTACAGAAGGGTGATGCTCTATTCACTACATGTAACTTTAAGATCTTCAAGACAGTCAAATCAACTTGGCAAATGACTGAGTGATGGGGAGGGCAGAGGCTTAGGGAGGGCAATGGCTTAAGTGTACCCCGATTCAGCTGACAGCATCACTCTCCATCCTCATCATAAAATGGTTAAACTCTATCAGTCATGCTCTGACTCTAATGTGGATGCCAACCGAGTGCCAATAATAGTCACGGATACTCATCCACACGCTCAAGGTTCTAAATAGTTTGTCTGAATATTAACTTTCTCCTTTTAGGGTTACACACCGGTGTGGTGTTAGTACTGTACTGGCCAGTGTTTGAATCTACAGGTAGAGAACATGCCGTTCTGTGCTGAGTTTGCATGTTCTCTACCTGTCTGAGCGGGTACTCACAGTGCAAACATGCATGTAGGTCAATTTGTGACTCAGAATACATAGGCTTGAATGCAAGTGTGTATGATTGTCAGACCTGTGATAGACTGGTGACCCCACCTCTTGCCCATAGACAGCTGGGATAGACCACTCTCGTGAAGCTTGTTAAGGCTTGGGATTAGGATAATGGATGGAAAGATGTTCTACATTTACTTTACTGCCAATATATTGCACATTTAAATATAAATACAACAACATCCTAGTCTTTTCAGTACAGTAACAGTAGCTTAGACATGCGTAAATATGATAATACAAGACATGTCTTTTAAAGTTGTTGAGTAAGGTCCTTTTCATGCACTGAGGGATTCTCTTTTTTTAGGGATTCCATTATTTAATAAATTAATTGATATGAAATATGATTGTTTTTATAAATGGACATGTGAATCTTAGAAATCAAGGATATTTTTTCTGGCTTAGAGCATTGAGGTGTGACTGAGTGTGAGTGCCTCTTTAAAAAGAATAATTTTGTATGACCTTTATTTAAACTTGACAAAACAAAAACCCTCAATATGAATTTTAAGATCCTCAAGTTGATTCTGTGTCTTTATTTGTAGAAATATGGCATTTTTTATGTTATGTTTATGTTTTATTAAAGCCTCCCGTGAGGTCAGCCCCATTTGATTTGATTATTTTTTAATGTTTTTGTTAAAATATTTAGCAATTTAATTTATAACTTTATAAACTTAATTATGTAAAAATAATGGGTGTTAAAACCTTTTTTGAGGGCTTTTGGGAAAAAGATTATTTGCTAAGGTTACATACAAATATACTGTTTGAAATAATTTTATTATCATTGTGACAATCATAGTTTTAAAATGTTAACGAAGCCAAACAAGAATGATTCGAAAAATAATTAAATATACAATGGAAATGTCATTAAACCTGGGATTTCAGCATGTTAAAGCATTTTCTTATCAGCTGAGTTAGCAAAGAAAGTCTGCCAAAACTGAACACGCCTTATATGGAGCAAATCAAAGTTAACATCCTGGCACAGCTGTTTCTGCAGTGATATCACAGACAGTTCCCAATGGTGTTTAGACGTTTCTTTCAACATTACAGAGCAAGATATTTGAATTACATTTAATTCTACTAAAATATTCTAAGACTAAATCGATAGCTTGGAAGTCTCCTAGTGGCACCGTGGCCCTACGCAAAAGCATAGGCTGCATAGCGCGACAAGTGGTTCTGAGCTGAATATGAGGGGTATAAAGAATATGAAGGGTATAAAATGATTGAGGTGGATATTTGAAGTCTCTGCGGTCTGCCATTGATGAAAAATAAATAAATACCAGAGAGAAATGTTTCCCTAGTGTACTTCGTTAGAATCAGAAACATGTGATTAGGAGTGTGAAACCATCATTGTTTAAACAAAATGTCTCCTCCTTATGCAGACTTTGGGCTTAAAATACTACTTCATTGTTCTTGGTGTCAAATCTTGCAGTTGATCGACATCAACTGTGCATCTCATACATACACAAAGCACTTTACTGTCAGAAGGCACCAGAGGACTTGACAAAGCAATACAATTTTATGCCCCTAGAATGAGAACGATAATTTGCTGGAATATTTTTTTTTTTCATGTTACTTTGAATTTTATTTCACTGCAATTAAGAAAAAAATATTATACGTTTTAATAATCGTTTTTATTTTATATATGTACTAATTGTATTGAGCTTTTAAAAATTGCAAAGTGTGCTGCCAGCTCTGTGTGAACAACCTGCTGTTCTCTGAATCTGTATGTATACATGGCAATCAACACACGTGGTAACTGACACACTTGTTCACGTTTGAGGGGCACAACTGGAGTGCTGTGTAAAAGGGCACGAGGCTGCATTAATAAAGTATGAGCACGTGGGAGTATGCTACTGCCAAACGGCATTACGCTCAAGCAGAGAAGAAGCCGCGTTGACCCCAGTCTCTAGTTAACACGTCTGGCGCTGCCATAGCTTATGGTTGTAGACACGCTTAAGTGATTTAATGTATTCAGCAGTCCTTCAACATCAAGCTTCAGAAGAAACAAAACCACTTGCGTTCCTCTGAAACAGGATAATACATACATGTGTCTAGCATCTAGCATCCAAACTCACAGTTAAACAAATGGATATGAGGAATCTCTGCTTTTGGCTTTGTTCATGAGAGAGAAAGATTTCAGGATTCATATGTTTGGCTCGGCCTGACTCCTTTGGCTCAACTGACTGAACAAGCAGGAGACGTATGCAGCAAAGTAAGACAGTGAAATGTCAAGAGAGATTAACGAATCACATTCCACAGGGGTTACCCTTCAAAAGCAGGAACGGGAAGACGAGGAGAGAGAGTCAGAGACAGACTGTGTGGGGGATAAGCACGGCAATGTTAATCTGCTCATTGTTTTTCCAGTTTTATAAGGTATATATATATTTATATATATGTAACAGCAGCACCAATAACACACATCGAGAAGTCATCTTTAGTTTAAATCATTTCTGCAAATACACTTTAACTGCTTTGTGTCTCCATAACCAGCTGTTTTGGGGCCTTTTGAGGGTTTTCATTTGGCAAAACTTTAAAGCGAAGCGAGTAGATTTGAGTCAAGGCAGTAACATGTGAAAAAACATATATGTCATATTAGCCTAAAATATAATTTTATGTCATTGTGTTTTACAATATGCCTTCGGGTGGCCAAAACAACTGGTGTTTATGCACAAATGTTCCGGAATTTTCAAATATGTCTCAATACAAAATTAAAGTTTATATTTGCTTTCTATTCTATTTAAGTTACTATGAATGAATGTGGGTCATACAAATCAAATTGTTGTTAATTATGAATATTATTTGTGTTTAATTGTTGTGCTCTCTATAGTATCAAACCACAAACCACAACTTGAGAAGGAAAAGTCAGAGTTACATCAACAAACCTATGTGTGAAAATGATTGCATCTGAGATGAAATTGGTCTTAAATAGAGTGTAACTCTAAAACATAATACAACAATTTAGATTAGGTCGAGTATGAGTTAGTAGTCATATGGACACTGCAAAAAAAATCACTATAGCAACCAAGACCTGCTGTCATGTACATATATACTGTCGCCTTAATTTTGTATTAAGACAAGCTTGAAACAACCCGAACCCTGTAATGTTTATGTCATTATTGGTGCAGCATCCAGGCTGGAGCACTACAGTACAGAAAGGACAAAGCTTGTGTATGTATATAGAACAATACATAATTTAGTGGATGCTTATATTTTAAAAGCCCTAAAGAATGAAGAATACTTTAATCTTTTATTATCTGAAGTCAGCAACAAATCCCCACCCTTGACACTGCTGGTGCTCTACTAACTGAGCTGTAAAAGCCAAGACAAGTCTATTTGGACACAGAACCCCCTTCACATGTCTCAATTTGGTTATTATTACATTCAGTTTATGGTCAGAGTCACATTACAAGGCATTAAAGGCCTAGAGAGTTTCAACTGATAGTAGTGATAATCTTTTGGAAATAAAAACGACCTGTACTCATGGACAAACAGAGCATGACATGGTCAGCAAAAAGTGAGTACGGTAAATAAAATCCTCTTTCAGCACGCATCTCACATGATATTTGTTAAATATAAACAGTGTATACTGTATCGCATCTCCACCACTGAAGAAACCAATCCTCAGGCCCCTAATGTGAAGCTTCACGTCATCCTTGACCCCGTGTTGGCCTGGCTCATTCTCCTTTTCACCCCCCATTTTGGTTTGCACCCCCCCCCATCCATCTTAGTTAGCCATTTTTCTCCTCAGAAGAAAGTGGAGTCAGATTAAAATAGGACAAAGAAATGGTGGGACAAAAAAGTGCTGAGAGTCCAGATTTGCATTAAGTGAAGAGGAGGAAGGAAATGAGACCATGAGAGATATTATCCATTTAACAGATACCTGGAAGACAAGATAGCAGACGGTTGAAAAGTAGAAAAATATAGGCCGGAGAGGGCCACTGATAAAGCATGAACAGTAATGAGAGCACCAGTGGAGTCACAGTGTTCATCAGCCATGCATTACCATCAGCAAGATAGCGTGCAGGGTTTATAGGTCACAGTTCTTATGAGTTAACAGATTGCCCACAGCTTTTCAAACAAACAAGCCTGTGATGGAGGCAGTAACAGAAAGAGGTACAAGAGAGAGGAGCATGAAAGACGAGCAGGTCACTTATGGATGACTAGATAACTGCTATTCTAAAACTACACTCATCTTATCAACCAAGTGGAGCTTCAATAAGGAACAATGTCACACCTTAACTGATGGAGATGCTGTAGATTTGCCCCGTCTTCTCAAATTAAGAAAAGTTGGAACTCGTGAAACTTGCAAAAAACAGATCATATCTTCTTTCTTTCCTACCAGGAAAGAGGAGTGCAGTGCCTCGCAGAAGCGTCCAACAAACTTCCTAAAGCGTTCATTTTTCCTAGATATACAATTTGTATGATACTTTAATTACTACTCCAATAAGAGATCCATTTCATTGCTTAATGTCATTTGAACATACTCTCTTACCTGAACCTGGCCACTGAAAACAAACATCCCAGCTTTTATCACATATGGCAACTTTAAGTACAGTTTGGGCATAGATAATAATAATATTATTATTATGCATGGAAATTATTCACAGTGATTTACTAGTGCATAAAAATTAGTAGTACAAAAACATACTTAATGTACCAAAAGTCATTGTGCTGAATGACCATTTGAGAAAAGTATACATTATAAAAACCAGTGTTGTGCCATTCATTGAATTTATTCATTGAATTCATTTCCAGTGAACATATCTGTTTGCAACTAAGGAAAGTAAATGTGAGCATCGTTACCATGGGTGAATATACGCACACGAAGCTTCGTGCATCAAAGTTTAAGCACCATAATGTCGCAGCCGCAATTTTAACATCCTAACTGCTGTGTTAATTACACACTGTATATTACAAAGCATAATAAGTGTAAGCTGGCAGATAGTAGAAAATAGCCAGCAAAAGTTTGTCTAGCAAAACTAATCAAGTCAAGTGTCAAGGAAACTTGATTCAGACGTTTTATTATGTCATTTTATATATATATCATTTTATATATTATAATAATTTTACTTTACTTTACATTGTAAAGTACCTTGAGGTGACAAAGTAAACTGAATTGAATTAAATGGAATTTAATTCACTAGCTAACAACGTTAACATTATACGTCCCCCAATAATTTGCCCTATCAGCAAACTGAAAACTAATGACGTTCTTATTGCCCATGTTCAGTGTCAGTTACCAAATATAAGAATGATGCTAAACTAAGATGATGAGCACATTTCACATCACACCCACTAAACATCACCATGTTCGCACTATTACACACCATCAACATGTACACAATGTACATGTTCGCACTTAGATTTGTGCATTACTAAATACACTTTCAGAGCTGCCAGCACGGTGGTGCTCTGATTTGTACTAGTGCGAAAACGTAGACGCTTCAAGCTGTGCAACATTGATTTTTTGCATCATTGCATTCCTGAGTGTGCCGCCTTAGTCTTGACCAACAAGCTTCTCAGGCAAGCAGACCCCTCCAAAGGTCAAACACCAAAAGCACTCAAACGTTGTAATTTTTAAGATATTACCCAATGAACACACGCACTTGACTATGACCTGCTTCGTCCCTTTGCCGTGTAGTGGTAAACGTAAGTGTCCTGAATGCCTTCTACAGATTAAACCCTGTTTCTTTACTTTTTTTCAAACATTAAATGTGCCTCTGCTTCAAATACTATCTCTGCGTGGTGCTGTTGATGTTGTGTAATGATTTGCATTTTTCATCTCCATAAAGTCTTTCACCAGGGACATACAGAAAAAAAATCTAAAGCACTCACCAGGCACCCAGCTTGACATTGTAAACCACTAAATGAGAAGAGATAGGCAATACTGAGCATCTGAAAAGCTTATAAATTAGATATGAAAGGATGATCCTGATAACATGTAGAAAATCTCTATGTAATCATCTGTAGAAGAAGTAGCAGTGACCTTGTGGAAAGTGAATTTACTGCAGACACAATGTTGCTGAAGTAATAGAGGAAAGTGCACAGTGATTGCTGGGAATCTCACTGTATTGCCTCGTTCCAGTGCAATAGGATCCAGCTACAATGTAGGAATACCCATCTTATTTTTGGTATACCTAGCGCAGGATGTTTTGTTGTGATATTTTCCAGTTATGATGCAAAGGAAGGTTTGTGATTTGGAATATGAATTATTTGTTTTGTCCATGTATCATTTAGGAAGAGTTTTTAACTGTACTAATTGGTGCTGTTAAACTTTTAAAGGGTGACAATCAAATCAGAGTTTCGGAGCATCAGTATCTCAAATTCTGACACTGGCGAACCTAAACTGTCTTTTGTAATTTTAACTGTATTGATGTGCAGCATTTCCACTGGCAATAAAAGCCGTGCTGGGTATTTATACACTGACAAGTACAACTTTCATATCTAAGAAAGCTTTTTAAAACTTTATATACCTGAAGTAGAAAAAAAGTGGCATTATAGTCATAAAATATTTAGGTGACAATCTACGCAGGCTGGCAAAAAACGTACTACATTACTGTGTATGTTAAATATGTATTTCAATGTATAGTGCGTTCCTGTCATTAAAAAACATTTAAAAAGAAAATAATAACATGTAAAATCATCATGGTACTTTCCAGTTCTTCTTCTTTTGGTCAGTTTTCTCTTCATGGTTTACGTCTTTTGGGACCATGGTTAGATTTGTCTGTTTAATGTGTGGAATTGTTTTGTATGTATTTTGTATTTCACCTGATCATTTCCTTTCTACCACATAACCACATTAAATATTTTCCTTTTCCAGAATATGAGACCTAGAGGTCTGTCACCATCAAACAATGTTAACGTGATATTATTATAGAATAACAAGACATCCCCTTCTCTAGCCCCTTTTTGTTTGATCTGAAACACAGTGGACTGTTCTCACTTATTGTGGTTTATGTGGATTTCAAAGCTCCAGGTGTCACTGAGCATGAGAGTTTTTTTTTTTATCATAAAGAATAACTTTTCCTGTCATGACTAGTTAAATGCTTGCAGGAGTCTTGATAACAGGGTAAAATGGTCATGAAAAACTGAAAAGAGTTAAATTCATCAGATTGTCTTTTGAGTTTCAAATAGCCACTCTCTACCACTTTGGTATTTAAAGCACTTTTTACACTCCTTCTCATTCACTCATTTGCACACACATCGATGGCAGAACAGCCATGCAGCAGCTGACCTGACACACTGGGGGCATCTCTTGGGTTCAGTGTCTTGCCAAAGGACACTTCAACACATGACAGGAGGACCTGCTAATTGAACCACCAATTCAACAATTTGTGCAAGACTGCTCTATCTCCCAAGCCACAGCCACCATGCACTCGGAGGGTTGGATAAAGGCTTCAGCAGGAATCCAAAGAAAGTCTTCTTAGGCTGGTGCGTCACAGATCCCCCTTGGATTAAATTGCTGAGAGAGGCATTAACAGATTGCTGCCTGAAAAACAAACCATATCCAAAATAGAAGTGTTACCTCCCCAACAGTAAACATAGTGTGCCTTGAGCACGAGCACCATGCCAAGGCCGAGCCCTGCTATCTTAGAGCCTCTGTTAAGTAGGCTCCTGGGACACTTACTCCTCTGCAGTGCCAGTTGTGGGCTGTCTGTGGTTTGAGATGGCAACTGTCAAGATGATGTTCTCATTTATTTCTGTGGCTCAGCCCTTTAATACGCTTTGCTGCCTCAACTGTACCTCCCTGGCACAGTAAGGCACTGAAACCCTTTTAACATTTAAACAGTCGCCCTTATGAGAGCACAGACCTGTGAAATTATTGAAAAAGATGGTTAAGATGTGAACGCTGCCAAAGCTGAATTATTACTGTGCAGCTGTGTGCTTTAGTTTGTCTGGCAGAAAGGAAACTCATGCCTAATCTGCTATCTCATTAGACACCCTTGAGCATCTAAAGTAACCTAGATCTGAGATCCTGGAACTTTGATGTACTTATCCTATCAAAACCATTTTTGTCTTGAGGCCGCCCCTTTCAGAATTTTTTAAGCCCAATTATTCCTCATGATCTGTGAAAAACCTATTATTATCTAAGCCTCACTGTTTCTGTAAACCATGCCTCATTTGAATCGTGCACTATTCCCCTGTTGAAATCCAATATTCTCTCTTTTGCCGAAGGCAAACCCTACAGAAATCAAGAAGACGTACGCAAAGCAAGGTTGCTTGAGCGTAGTTTTGCTGTGCGGGTTCTAGTTAATGTGTGTTTATATTATTAACTGTTTGTTTAAAAGCATTTTCTGCAGTTTTGTATATTTATAAAGGTGTCTGAATTCTGGAAACGCAGGGTATGTTTTTGCAGAGTGGTTCCTCAGAATAATCTGAAAGTGTAATTTGTATAGCCAATTGAATATTTACAGTATGTAAAAACATCTTTTATAGCATTGCAGATAAATGTGATGAACAAGTGAACTCGGTTACACATAGAAATGATTACTACTGAGAATTCTGATCACAAGTTGTGGCTCTTCCTGAGTCTCAGTTCCTAAAGTCATGTAACCCAACACCGTGCTGCTGGTGTTGTATGATGTGAAATAATGAGGATGTACAAATTAATTTACATAATTGTTGTTTAATTGCAGCAGCAAAGGGTGATGAGGCTGCAGCATCCCCTGCTGGTAAGTACATTCGTGTCATCTACTATGAGCCCACAAGCTGTGCTCCAAAAAAGCCAATATACAGAATATACAACATTATACAGTAAGAATTTGTTTCATTGTAAAAGTATAAGTATGTGTTTATGAAGATTGTTTCATTTTCTGATGCATTTTTTTCCTTTTCAGACCAGAAAGGTAATAAAAGTACACCACATTTAGTGTTTGTTTGTCTGTGTGTCGCATGGCCAAAACATGGCCAAAACAAATCATCACTGTTGTCATCATCCTCATCTGCAAAATAACGTGTCATTTCCCTCCTTCATTCAGAGAGGGTGGCAGAGGAGGAGGGTAAGATTCAGGGATGAAAAAAAACACAGAAGCAGTGAACTTCTGTGGTGATGTGACTGAGCGTGCAGATACAGTAGATGCATGCTCCCCACAAAAGCCCCCCCCCCCCCCACACACACACACAAACACATTATCGCCGTTTTATTTAATATTTTTATATTTGTCACGTCGTGACTTTCTTTAATGTTTATGTATGCACTGTCTCTGTGTGTGTATTTGACTTTCCTGTGATGGAGCAAACAGGAGAAGTCACTGTAATTCTGTGGATGCGTACATAACATGCAAATTAATCTTTCTCATTTGTCCTTCAGCTGCCATTGTAAAAGTGTCTCGTTAGCAGTGTTAGCATTCGTCATTTAAACCTTGTAGGTGCTGACTACAGCTGATGGCTTTAACAATTATTAGTTAGATAAGATAGATAAAAGAGCTTTTATCAAAAGGTTGGTGATAATAATAAAACAGTTTTACAACGTGGCCTGCACTGGAGGATAATTCAATACATTACGCCACTGGTGTTGGTCTTTCAGTAATGCATTATTGTTTATACAGGTCTCCTGTATTTTCTCTACAAAGTGGATGTGTAGACCCTTTGAATTTTGATTTAGGGTCTGTGCTAATTACGCTACCATATCTGATGACTCCACATGCTTCAAAGATGTTTCACCTCTTATCCTAAGGCTTCTTGAGTTTTAACTGAAGGTAGCGTTCCACATCTTAGTGAAATTTATGACCTTTCAAGACCAATACACAGTGAATTGTAATGCTTTCAGTTAAATATGTGAAATAATACATGAGCAGATATGTGATATTTGAACAGTTCCAGGTCAACTAGTTGGATTAAATGTCAATTCGTCTCAAGGTGGAGCTGTAACAGACTGTACAGTAAGAAAGAGCAACATGTTTCTGTGTGGGTGTGTGTCTGTGTTTCATGTGCAGTTGCTGTCATTCAAGGTGAATTAGTGCATAAACTTGCTGTGGATTACTCAGAGAGAGTGATTATATGTGTGTGTGTGTGTGTGTGTGTGTGTGTGTGTGTGTGTGTGTGTGTGTGTGTAGTCTGCAGGTCCGAAGATAAGCTAGAGATTCATTTAAACAAATTCACTGCCACAATTCAATTTTGATCCTGTCCAGTGTTAGAAAAACAGTAATCTTTTTTAGGCTTTCAAATCAGCAACTTTTCGTACTGTAGCCACTTGTCAGCAGATTTGATGTTGACGGGTGATTTTGCAGATAAAACGTAGCCAGATTCTGTGTGTCGGTCTGTTAGCATTAGCAACAGAGTCAAAAGACAGAGATTTTATTAGAGTTAGATTAGACACTGCCATCCCACTCTGTTCTGACTGGCCTGCTTCTGGAACTGGGGGTCTTCTGGGGGCTGAACTGTGCCCAGTCAGAAGACAGCAACATCCTTTTAGCAACAAAGCTGAATCACGCTGCATACGATGGGAGTTTGTGAAAACAGTTGTCCTTTAACTTCTGTGCAGAGATTAAAACCTTGCTTGTATCCTGTTGCTGACTTGTAACTGTACCTGTTGTTGTTTTATTGTGGTTCTGTTTTTATATATTATCTAATTTAACAAAATTACCTTTAGAGCAGAAAAAACACTTTTGCGAGACATGCTGACCTCTGCATGGATACTAGTGCTTCTCTCTAGCTGGTTGTGGTCTGCCTGCGTAGGCCAATATGTCTCCACAGCGGTTGGTACTGCTGCTCTTGCCTAATGCTAGAGCTGCTGTGGCGGCTTTGTGGAGAGCTGGTTTGAGTGTTAGCAATTGAAGCTAATAACCTATGTATTTAAAATAAATGATGCAATTAAAACATTATATGTAGCATGCAGTAGAGGCTAAGCACTATCCTGGCTATTGGAAATAGTCTTGTAGGTGTGTGTGCTTACTCGTGTGTTAAATTAAATGCATTGATTTATTTCTAAAAGGATCAGTAGCTAAGCGTTATTCTCATAGTCATACTTGTGTGTGTTTAAACACTACATGCATATGTATGAAATGCTTGCAGTACATTATATTTGCTTTGGCAGTGCTTTGGTTCAGCTGAGCTGCTTAACCTGTGCTTACTCCTCATTAACAGATGTCCAGCCTGCTGTAGGTAAGAGCTTTGTTTGGTCTGTGTGGAGTGTTGTCCCAGCTTGTCTGAATATACTGGAGTTATCTCAGTAAATAGGCTTATATGTTGTCTCTAATCTGATCGTTGTTGAGCATCTTTTTTTTTATTCATAATCACACACACGCAAACACATAGGAGTGTTTTAACCCTTCGGTGTCTGCACGACTAATTTTAATTTATTCCTTTTTTCTCTTTTCACTTAGCCAACAATGAGCCTAGGGGTGGTAAGGAAAAGACACTCAACCTGCTTGTGTTAGGGTATCTGTCAGATCGACCGAAACTCTTCCTCCCTGAAGCCTGGGATTGCTCTGGTGATGGCCAACTCTGTTGCTGTTAATTCATAATATTTTTCACTCGGCATATGCTGTCAGTGTGAAGATTATAATTATTGATATATTATTTGTGGCAGTCATATGGCCGTCAAGATTTTGTGACATTGAGTACAATTGTAATCACAACATTTACTTTTTTTAAAAAAAGTGACAAAATGCTTCACAGCAAATAGATGATGTAGAGTACAGAGAACAGAAGGATGAAAACAATGCAAAGACACAACTTAAAAGCATTTGAAGTCAAATCAAATGTATCATATAACGAGTTACTGGTGAAATAAGTAAATAATTAAAGATATTTATCAGGCAACAGTGAAGCTTAGGACAGTGCCTTGCAAGAAAAGCATGTTTTCAAAGTGACTACAGCATAGTGGTTAGATTGGTTCCACCAAAGCATCCAAGTGAGTTTTGAGTGTTTTAAACGTGAGATGAACCTGAATCAGAAATGAAACAATAAATCCTGTTTTTTTAAAAAGTGATATATCCTGAATGTAGCTCTGCTGGGTATATATCATCTGTGTGTATGTGTGTGTGTGATATCTGGAAACACTACATGACTGTGCAGTGTTAATTGTCATTCATTGCTATATTGTGTTCTTTGCTTTACTGGTGTATGTACATCTTGAGATTGAAGGACGTGTTCGGTCTGCTGGTGGTGCTCTGATAATAAATTAATAATATACTGAATAAGTTATAACTGTGAAATTACATTACTATACATTCTATGTAAGGCACTATATTTTATGAATGGATAGATGTATCAGGTTACTATCTTTAAAAAGTATTATCCAGTGTGGGATTGGGTAGTTCTGTACTGAATGCTTAGCTTGGGTAACCTCTTCTCTTTAAGCAAGTCTTCCAAAATAAATAATTACACATACAGCAAGGAAAATATAGTTCCTGGCCACTGAACAAACTAAATTCAACAAAATATGTCACTGATCTATGACCTCTGAAAGGATTTTCTTTATGGTGTTTTAAATTAGTGTGACACAAAGTATGTCAACAACGGACCATTTAGTACTCTGCTACTATTTTACCTAAAAATACTATGAAATTATTTTTGTCAGCAATGTTTCTAGAAAGGATTAGGACATTACAAGCAATACACTTTCCCAATGCAGAAATAAAGCATTTCTGAATATTTTATTGTCAATCCTTACAAATCTCTCAAGTTCTTTGAAATATTAATAGGATCCGCAAAGGGATTTAAGTCAGATAACCAGCAGGTTTCTGTCCAATATCCCAAAATTCCCAGAGCTAGGTAGAGTCCGTAGTTGATTTCACTTAGCAACCTGTCTTCTAAACACAGCAAGTGTCCTATGTAACAGTGTAAGAGTGTAAACATTCAAAAGAGTCCGTGGGGGCTATTTCAGGATCAGCTTTACCCATCTAGCATTCTAACCGAAACCGTTTAAATCATCCTGAACATCTGAACTTGGATCTATCCTCAGGGGCACTTTTGATTAAAAGATCAAATTAACTGAGCCCATAAAAGCAGAGAGAGAGGAGAAGGAGGCACCGACCGTGCAGCTCTTTGAATTTATGGAGACACATGACCTTATTTGACACGTGACCCTGGATCCATTCTCTTAGCAACTGCTCTCATCCAATGGAGGTGCGCCTAGGGCGCTACTCATTCTGATTGGTGGTTCAATGTTACTTTTTTCTCTACCCGCTACTTTTCCATGAACTTCTTTTCTCATAAAACGTGCACTATGTCTGACTTGAACTTTGAAAGAGCAGTTGTTTTATGTAGATTATGTACAGTTAACCTCCTGACTTGAGCACAAATGAAGTGATTTTTGAACTTGTTGAAGACATAACTCATTAACAGTTTGTGTGTTTTGTATAAGACAGAACATAATTTGTTAATTAGAATCTGAGAAAGAAAGCTCTGTTCTTGGAGTGTGAGAGCACGTTGATTTAATGTGTGATTTTTTTCTCACCTGAAGATGATCTCTAGGCCAATTAACACTTTTGTTTAACAGCACAGCACAGATACTGTACTGATGTATTCCCCGCTCTCTTTCCCCCCCCCCCACCAATGCAGAGTTGCCTCCTGATGGTAAGAGAAAAGAATATGTTACAGTCTGTAAAAACATATTAAATGACAAGCAAACACCTTATATAAGTTACATCAACTCGCTTCCAAAAGAAACACGCTAATGGATAAAAGAGCACCTCGTATTGTATCGCCAAGATAAAAGTGTACAGCTTCAGCTTATGTTCTGTCAGAGGATCACAGAGAGCCAACCCTAATGGGATGTCTTCAGAGATGATCTGAGGAATTTCTTTATTCCCTCGGGCCTGTCTGTTCCAGGGGCCCCTTGGTCGCCTGTCATTTGTCAGAGGGTCCCAAATGCATTATGAAGTGTAACAGCAAAGGCATTACGCAAACTCGCTGAATGTTCTGCCTCATGGAAAGACACATGCTCAGATTCAGTGCTAAATAACTAAAAAAGTAAAGGATCCCTGTGCTCAGATGGTAAAATTTACTGGTGTGAGACTTCTTATCCTCAAATAATCACCAAGTGCGCGTCTAAAAGCACTTGGTTAAGAAGACCGCTGATTTGTTGGTTTGCTTGGTCGACTTGTCTCCTGTTGTTATCTGTCTAGTGTCTTTATTCAAGTACTGCACCGATCACAGCTCCAGCTTTAATTTGTTGTTTTTGATCCCCCTATATAACACACATCACAGAGCATGTGCCAGGGGAGGGTCCTCAGCTGTCCGAGCTGACTGGCCTGTTTGTGGTGAAGCCGGAGAGTGTCACCGCTACAAAAGGTCTGGCAAAATGATCATGAATTATATCTCTGAAATGAAAAAAGTGGCCCACTTAATGCCCAAATCCTGTTGGAATACAGACAACTTAATTTATGTTAATTAATCGCTGTGTCTCATTCTTGTTCTTGGCAGGCAAGGACATCACGTTTGTGGCTAAAGTGGACTCTTCAAACCTGACAAGGAAGCCAAACATGAAATGGCTGAAGGGGAAGTGGCTCGATCTGGGATCCAAAGCTGGAAAGCACCTGCAGCTCAAAGAGTCCTACGACAGAAACACCAAAGTATGAATGTTTATACTGCACGTGTCAATATAATCTTTGTGCCTTCAGTACAGACACGCAGATTTATAGCCACACAAAACATCATGGTTCTAGACTGATATATTTGTCAGCTGGTGAAGTCAGCCACTGTGGTCTGCTCTGGTTTTTGCAATACAAAAACCAAGACTGGTCAAACGGTGCACACTGAGTGTCACTAACAGTCTGTGTGCATGTAATGCATATCTGTATGCGTAGATGTGTGTGTGTGTGAGCAAAGCTATTGAGTCCGTTACTAGCGTGTGATCTATCCACTCTCCCACAGATCTACACTTATGAGATGAGCATCATCAAAGTAGTGGATGGAGATGCAGGCGGCTACCGCTGCGAGGTCACCTCCAAAGACAAGTGCGACAGCTGCACATTCGAAGTGTCTGTGCAGGGTAGGTCTGGAAACAGACACTTAATCACATTATTGTCATCTTCTATTCACCAGATCCACCATTACTATGTAACTGGCTTTGTCAGCCAATAACTCAGTGAGTGCGATACGCATTAGGTCCAATCATTCAGTGGCCTAGCGAGGTCATCAGTCCATTATTCCTTAGCCGCTCAAGACCGCTGTGTAATGAATATCGAGCAGAGCTCTCACCAGTCTGTCTCCTTCTGTCTGGTTTCAGCTGTACAAGAAGAGCAGCAGAACAACCTCTTGGAGGCATTTAAGCGATCGTGAGTGTCAGCATCGACGAGGGTCTACTCAACACGTCACCCATTACACTGTCTCCCATATGCTCCCCTGTAGATCGTTGCCTCTGGGCATCTGTCAGTCTCAACAAGTGTGTGTCTATCCCTCAGTTGTGGCTGATTTTGTGCAAATCAGTCTTTCTGCCATCTTTCTGTCACGTCTCAGTGCGTCAGCCAACTTGCTGTTTTGCTTCACCTGGAGGATCTTGTGCATTTTGTCAGAGGGGAGCCTCAGTTGGGACTTTTTTTTATATGTAACCGCTTCTCTCACGATATCTATTTCTGTCTCTGCTCCTGACTGTGGAGGCACTTCTATGCATGCATCCTGTGATTGTAAAGCTATTTTGATATACAGTATGTGCACTGTGTGATCGGGAATCAGCTGACAGCTTCTCACTGACACCCAGAGTCTCCGTATTTGTTATCTGTGTTTAAAAATATAATTTCCTTTTCTCATTACAACTCATGCAGAAAGGCGCAGGTAAGATGAGAGACACAACATGCAAAAAGACAGCATCATATTGTGGTTTAGACGGGATGTCAGCGTGGTTATTTGCAGAATGCTGATATGAGGGAGGGAGAGGGCGAGAGAGCGGGTTCGGGGTGATAAATGAAAAGTGAAAAGTTGGATAAAACACAAATATGTTGCTGGAGAGATAATGGAGGAGTGTGCATAACAACTTGTTATGTGGAGGTTAGGCAGCCCAACCTCCAGAAGGTAAATCAGGAAGATCATATTTCCTGTGGGACTCTCATCTGTGTGTTTCTCTTAACATGTATACTAGTAGTAGACGTCATTCTGTAGGATGATGATTCTCAACTAAAGACAGGACAGAGATGAGGATTTAACTAAAAACGGTTTATATCAACCTTTGAGCTAAAAAGATTTAAGTGGTTAGTTAAAGTTTATCTGTAGAACACTGAAGTTGACCAAATATGAAAACGAACAAATAAGGAAATAGTGACTATAAGGGACAAATGATGTTGTTATATAAAAGTAATGGGTTAATGTTTAAAACAGACAGAACAAAGTTGACTTATTATTTCTCTGAATCCATGCTTCGTGTGTGAGCTCCTAGTTATACTTGAAGACATGCCATTTTTGTTTTCCTTTTCACATTGTCAATCGGCCAGCTGAACAGGCGTCTCAGCTGGCCGACCTTGAAAGAGAAACAGAAAATTTTATATGGTGCGTTTGTGTTGCAGACACAGAATGCTAATATGCTCAGGCATGTCAGTAAACATGCAGTATTTAGTCTGCAAAATGTGACAATATTAGACACAGATGAATGTCAGAGACTGAAAACTGAGATTCACAAGGTTTTGCAACACATTGCAATATATATATATATATATATATATATATATATATATATTCAAGCAACAAGCAACTATTCACTTCAAAGCTGCAGAACCCTGAAGAATTTTTCATGACAAACGCTTTGTGAATATGGATTGTAATGTTAGTGTCAGCATTTAGTTGTCTCCACAATCTGAACTTCTGTTCAACTTACCCCACCACCACAGAATCTTCAGAAACTGTTTTTCACAGCAATTGCATTAACAGTCTAGACGTTTGGAACACTCTTCATCCATCATCCCGCAGCATCCTGTTTTGATAGTGTGGTATTTGATGGTAGCTATTGTCCGGTGCGGTGCTCCAGAGTCTCTCTAAAGTGCTCAAATCAGCCGAGACGTGTGGTGGCCACTGTTATGGCTGCAGTTACGCTAACATCGTTTTCATGCTCACCCAGCCATTTGGTGATCACGTGTACTCTTTGAACGAGGGCATTATCACCCTGGGAGAACTTACTCACATCCGGATGGCGGGGATAACACGGACGGATGTTATCCTTGGATGAACCGTTCATCCAAACACGATCATTCCGAATGGCTCTGAATTTATTGGCATTTATCTAGCTCTCTTAGGAGTTCAATGAGCCTCAACAATGCCAGGAAAACAGACCATGCTGTAGAGGAGCTGCCAAAATTGTTCACAGTGGAAAACAACAGGCACTCAACCTGTAGATGTTTATTGGTGTGTACCACACACAGTGCATGTCACCTTGTTGAGGAAAATAGACTGACTGATGATTCAAGACCACACAAATGTTTACCACCACTTGCAAATGTGCATGTAAAGGGCAATAAGGGGTTTATGCACTGAAACACCGTGAAATTCACAATATATTATTCATATGAAACCATATAACATCAGCTTTAGCCACATCCATGCAGTAAAAAGAAAAACTTACAAGAGCCTCAGTATCTTATATTATTTAATGTCTTATATTTAAAGCACAGCAGCCAGAATAAGGAAAGATTATTTTATAGATGTTGCAAATCACTACGAAAGGCTTCTGTGATATGTTTGTGTTTGAGCAGCACGTGTGCTTATAGTCATATCTCTTACTTACATGTTGCGTGTCTATTGTGATTTGTGTCTGTCACTTGAATTTACGGAATGATGATAGTTTGTAGTCTTCAAAGGCTCCACTCTGTGTTCTCATGCAACCTATTTCTGCATTTGTTCGAACAGATGATGAAAAAAGGGTAAGCTTTAACAACAGGCTTCATTACAAGTCCGCTGTGTACTGTTGTATTTGCTCACGTTGTCTTCGTTGGAACTGTGTCTTGTAATTTTCTGGGCCAATTATAGTCTGTGTTATATGAAAGAAATCCAATGATGCTATTTTCTTATAATTCAATTCACCAGTGCCATGAATAACACAGGTTCATAAACACATAATGATAATCCCCCAAATCTCTTTTGTTTTAACTCCAGTGGAGATGCAGATGAGGATGCTGGGGATTTAGACTTCAGTGCACTGCTCAAGAAAAGGCAAGAATATCATCTGCAGGACATCTACATTTATCGTAAGCTGTCTTACATTTGAGTTTCACTCTGCTTCTATCTCACATGATATCCACACATAATCAGGGAAAAGAAACACGTGGAGCCCAAAGAAGAAGTGGATGTATGGGAGATCTTAAAGGCAGCCAAGCCCTGCGACTATGAGAAGATTGCCTTTCAGTATGGCATCACAGACCTGAGGGGCATGCTGACGAGGCTGAAGAAGATGAAGATGGAGATGAAGAAGAGTGAAGGTGAGGGGAGAGACTGGAGAGGGGTTATGTGGGAAAAGTAGACAGTGCACGAGGAGTGAGGTGGCAGAGAGCTCACTAATGCAGCAGGCAGTAAATGGCAGAAGCGTTTAAAGGCCTTGTGGGAGATGTTATATTGCTGGGACTACAGGTGGTTGGCACTTAAGGATTATTTGAATGTTGAAGCTGTGATTGAACTATACTAACAGGATACTTTCTCGTTAGCCTTCTTGAGTAAGCTGGATCCAGCCTACTCCGTGGACAAAGGCAAGAAGATCCAGCTGACCGTGGAGGTTGCTGACCCAGATGTTCCTGTCAAGTGGCTCAAAAACGGACAGGAAATCGAAGCATCAGCTAAGTGAGTGAAATTAGCTCTACGCAGGGGGTGCACTGTGTAGCATGTAGTATATTTGAAAGATGTTTGCGTATTGAATCATGGATAGATTCTTGCAGTCTTGTTACGTTTTTCCTGATGACACCTGTGCATGCATTAGCATGTGGGGGACACGATGTACAAACTAGGCTGGCAGACACTGGCCCACCACTGTCAGCTTTGTGGGTCGTTGAACTAGTAGGGTGTTGTAGGCCGATGTTATCTTGTAAATTTTCAACTACGTAGCGGGTGGTTTGGTTGGACTACAGTTTAGCACAGCAGCCATTCAGGAAGCTCCACACTGAGATTAGCAACAAAGGATATCTGTAAAAGATTAATTTAGAAGCTTTTAGAACAGCTCTGACTTTGGTACAGTAAATGATTAACAGCAGATACTGTATATGTTCATTTTGAGCGTCTGTAGACTGCTGAGCACTCTCCAGTTTCGCTCTCCTCTTTACTCTTTTCCCCTACTCTTTCAAAAGCTTTTTATGGTGTTTTATTAAAGAGGGTACAGCTGTTGCGAGTGGTGTTTTTTCAATGGCTTCACCATCTGTCATTTTGACTAGATTCATGCTGTTCATTGAAAGTAAGACAGCCCTTTTCCGGTTTTCATTAAAAATGCTACTATGGTGATGGTAATGGAAACTTTTTGCCCTGTACAGAGTCTCCCAGGAGGTGCTTCAGGCTGTACACTGCGCCCACCAAGATACCACACCAAATATTTCAGATTACAGACTTAAGGTTTTCCTGAGGAAAGAAGTGGTTTTATACAACTCTTATTAAGGTGCTAGGTTTACTCCCACGCTGACAGCTCTGCCTCAACTGTGGCTTAGTCCTACAGCAAATACGTGCTGTAACTATTCATTTATTTTTTTTTCAATTACCCTTAGTATTAATGCACCATCGGCCACCATGAGCTTGCAGCTTGTAACCATGGAAATCTTTCAATCACTACCTCCCGTCATGCGTGATGAGACTTTGTCATTACTGTAATCTTGTCACCAGGTTAGTACATCAACCCAAATGTACGTGTGGGAGCAAACTCGTGTGTGCGCATGCAGAGCTCTCAAGGTCTGTTCAAGAATGTGTGAATTCTGTGTCCTAGTCTATAACTGTGAGTCACCGCTCTGTCTCCAGGCCCCTTGCGTCTGATTATGACTGGATTTACTGAAAGCAATTATTTATTCACTCTCTCCTTCTTTGTCTCTCTGTTCTTATTTGTTCTGTATCTGTCTCGTATAATCTCCCCACACCGCTTCATCTTTCTGTGTCTAGGTATGTGTTTGAGAGCGTGGGCAACAAGCGGACACTCACTATCAACAAGTGCAACCTGTCGGATGACGCAGCATATGAGTGCGTGGTTGGGGAGGAGAAGTGCTTCACGGAGGTTTTTGTCAAAGGTATATGAGTCACTGTCTTTGGAGGAATCCTTCTTTCAGGAGAGAGAGATTTTTCTGCTTGGTTTAGCAAATGCTGTTATTTGGGCGTTGAGTGGCTTGACAGCTCTGTTCCCTTCTTGTGTCTTGTGTTTGTCATCTGTT
Organism: Microctenopoma steveboyesi; assembly: GCA_032359275.1. Lineage (NCBI taxonomy): Eukaryota > Metazoa > Chordata > Actinopteri > Anabantiformes > Anabantidae > Microctenopoma > Microctenopoma steveboyesi. Next base: position 5,487,161 of record JAUMHF010000025.1, read on the forward strand.
TATTTCAATGCTTTTATGCCACACAGTAGCGTGCCACGCTCTGTTGTCTGCTCACTCATTTTTAATGGGTACGTGGCTAGTGAAATTTTCATGTTTTGTTTATTGTCATGTATTATTGTCGTGCTGTACGTATTAATGTGCTGTCACATCCACTACAGTTTGACTGATATGTGTGGTTTTGAAGGCCAGGAAGAGCACACTGTTGAAGTGGAATATAAATATGTTTACAGCCATATGTATATTACCATCTTAACACTTTATAACTACAAAACATCTGACTGAACAAGGACTACCTAATCACTCCATCATAACGGATACTGATGTCAGTCCATCTTAATGTAGGAATCTAACTGTGGTGCTTACGTCTCAATGGGCTCTAATGTGTCCTTTTCTGGGAGCGAGTGTGAGAGGTTTTAATAGATGTAATTGGGTCTACTGCTTCTATATTAATCCCATGCTTTACTCTGTGTGCTCACTGCTGCCCATCCTGCTTCTACAGTATCAATGGCCATAGAGGAGGATAAGCTCTTCAGCACAGACACCGCCCCCGTGCCGCTACAGTGTATGTCTCTGTGTGCATGAGTTTCTGTGTTCGTAAAAATGTCGTTCATGCTGCTGCTGCCGCTGCTGCTCGCAAACATCTACATCACTACCGTTTGTCGATGATTCATCTTGACATTAGTGAGGTCAGTGGGGAGTTCAGCAGATGACAGCCAGTCAAAGCTGGCAGACACAGTACTTTAAAAGACATAAAGTACTCAGGTGAAAGCTTAGGCTTTATCTCTGTTGTGGCATGAAGTGATTTTCAGGTTAATGTTGTGTTTCTACCACGCCATCAAAATCAACACTTGCAAAGAGTAGCAACATTCAGATGGTACGATGAGGTAACTAAGTTATTATTAGATTTTCTCACTTTCAGGAATTTTCTTTCTTTTTTAGAAACATCACTTATTCACTTTCTTGTCACCATTCTCATATACATTTAAAATGCAATACATGGTTGCTTGTGTAGCTTGTGACATAACATACGACTTATGGATCCAGTCCTGCACAGAACCTAATACACAGTATTTTTTTAGTGAGACATCATTAAGAGTACATAAACATTTATTTGCCTTAGTGTAACTGTTTTGCCTGGCAGTAAAAGTAAAGACACCGCCTGGGATTTATGAGGTTAAGGTGTTTGGGGAAGCCTATAGAAACTAGCTAGCTGGCAACACCTAAATACTCAGCAGAAAAGAAGAAACACATCTAATCTCAATTGAAAAAAATTATGCTGGAGATCTATAGTGATATCAAATGGGTAATGTGTTAGAAAGATAAACATCATTTGACAAAAATTTAAATGATTAACCGATAGAGGGCTTTATTGATTAATTGACTAGCCGTTTAGTAAAATTTGCTGAAATATCGTTCCAACAACTAAAAATGGTACTTAGTAGTTTATGTACGCCTGACCACAACAGAGCTTGAGGTGCAACCTTGCAGCACTGGACGGACCTAAACATGATGTCCTAGAGATGTTCTGTTGGGTTTAAGTCATGCGAGCGTAGAGAAAATGCAATGGCATCATTTCCTTCATCCTCCAGGAACTGGCTGCATCACTTGCCACATGAGCATTATCATGAACCAGTAGGAAACCCAAGACCAAACCATTAGAAACATACAGCCCTCAGACCACCCTCATGACGTCTGTTTCTAATGGTTTGGTCAGAGACCTTCATGCCAGTGGTTGGCTGGAGGTCGCATTGTGAGCCCCGGCAGTTCTCATCCTCTTCCTCCTTGCAGAAAGCAGCAGATACTGATCCTCATGTTGGGTTAAGGATCTTCAATGGCCCTGTCCAGCTCTGCTAGAATAACTGGCTGTCTCCTGGAATCGTAGGGCTCTCTGAATCGCGGAATTCAACAAAAAAAGAAAACGGAAACCATTGGAATGCTGTTTTTTACTTTACCACTGGTATCTATGTGTGGGCAAAGCAAATCAATAGTTTCTAAGTAAGTTTCTAAGACAAAATAGTTTGTCACTGCAGGCTCCTGTATGTGTTACCAATTTTGGCAGGACTCAGCTCTTCACACAACCGTACAAACAGATGATAGGAAAAGTCAACAGTCAGCTAGTGAATAGGCTCGCTGAATCACATAGGTCCCCTCCAAAAAAATGGAATTTCATGCTTAGTGCTAAGTTTAGACCAGAAATTATTCTTATGACTCGGCAAAACAAGTCTTTTTAGAGTTTTGCCAGCACATGATAGTTTTGCCAGCACTGGCTGCTCTCTCCAGCAAAGTCTTGTTCGTGTAAATAAGACAGGTTTACAGGTAAATGTGAAATGCTTTACCAAAGTAGTAAATGTTATGCTGACCCCCAGCACTTCCTTTTTTTCTGTTGTGTTTTTCTTTTCTCTCATCCACTCCATAGATATAAACAAATATGATTATAACATAAAACAACATTTTTGTATTCCTTAAAATTTTACGTGGACAAACCCTGAATGACATTATCAAGCTCTCACAAAATGTTTGCGAGGCATTCAGTCAAACGTTACACGTGCCTCTGGTGCTGTGACTGTAATTCTTAGAGTTTCTGGGCTCTCCAGCCGAGCTTGGGGAGAAGTAAGACATGGCGGGGGACTCAGTGTTACAATGACAAGTAGCTGAGGCTAGCAGAGAATCAAGCATCACGCCATGTGGTTACACAATGTGACTCCCACCACCTCGGGAGACTTGAAGTCCTTTGCACCTTTACAAGACAGTTGTGTCCAGTGGCAACGATAAGGACTTCAGGAGTATATTATACTGGTGTTGGGGTCTGACATAAGACTCTTCTTCGGTCTTCAGAGCCTCCAATCACCATCACCAAGCTACTAGATGATGTCCACACTGTGGTGGGCGAGAAGGTGGAGTTTGAGGTGGAAGTGTCAGAGGAAGGAGCCAGTGTCAAATGGTGAGTTATTACTCCATGTGACTCATTCACGAGTGAATTCCAAACATACCGTAACTGCATTACTCATTTAATTTTGTGTAAGGTGACACTTGATCCATTAACACGGCTACAGATATCTCTGTACCTAAAACTGAACTATTTTTACAAATATTGTTAATATACTGTTCTATTTTTAATATTTGCTAAAGTCTTCTGATCCCAGAAGACTCGTGCCATGTGGAGCGTCGCAAACACGTCAATCAGCTCTTCTTTGCGTGTGTGTTTCCTCATTAGGATGAAAGATGGAGTTGAGCTGAACAGAGACACTGCAGGTTCAAAGTACAGGTTTAAAAAAGATGGAAAAAGGCACATTTTGATCATAAATGAAGCAACCAAGGAAGACATTGGAATGTACTATGCCTTCACCAATGGTGGAGAATCGAAAGCAGAACTTGAGGTTGAAGGTAAGTTGTCTGTATTAGTTACCAATATTTGACACTTACTTACTTAAATCCAGCTTAACCATCTTAATTACAAATAAACAGAGAAGCGCACAATACAATTACCCACATGAACTGAAAACTGTACATTGCATACAACAGATTTTGACCATCATTCAGCCTATACCACTTCATAACAGATATTTCACACCTTCAAGGAAATTTACACCAGATGTTGTGCGATCTGACAGGCATGAAAAGCAGCGAATTAGTCATTACTCATGTCATAACTAATATCACTTCATTAATCCCTTGTATCTTTGCCATGCTAATTTTCGTCTACATTTCAAAAACTGATGGCTGGGCTCAGTCTCGCCCGTCAGATATTAAGCTGCCATATTTGCTGTGAACTGGCGAGCCAGATGAGTTTGAAAAATTGATTAGCGCGTGTCCTTTCTCCTTAATGTGGACATAGTGTTGCAATCTAAAAGCCTAAATATGGTGTACAAATACAGGCTGTGTACAGAGCACTGCAAGATGGTGGAGAAACTCCTGGTGACTGTATTCCACACAGAAGGGAATATCACGTGGGCGAGATGTGGCAGTGGCACCATACTGTATGAGTTACCACACCAGCTGCCCTTTTTCAGTTCCACAAATCTGTAACTGTTACAGCTGAACCTCATGGATCATATTTTTTCTATTAACATTTTAAAAACATTTAAAAAACACATACACATCATACTGTCCTGCCAAATCTGCTGCTCTACCACTGGGCCCCAAAAAACGATCCAGATAAGAAAAAATCCAAATAAGAAAACCTGATCTGTTTAAAGAATAGTTCCGTTTTTTAAGAACTTTGCTATCTTGTTGACCGCTGCATTAAACAACTGATACAACTCATATGATGCTTTTGTGAAGCTGTTGTGATAAGTTTAGCACATTATAGAAGAACAGCACATATATCCTCTGTGTTAGCTTCATACTCAATACTCGCACAATACTTGCTTTGAACGACACGTGCAGTGCAGTTCTTCTAGCCCTGCTACGTTTGAAGTGGTAATATTACTGGATTCATTGCCTAACCGGTAGTTAAACAACAGATGAATTCTGATCACATTTGAACTGATCTGTGTTTGTGTTTTTCCCTCAGAAAAGGAGCTGGAGGTTCTGCAGAGCATAGCTGACCTAACATTGAAGGCTGCTGAACAGGCTGTATTCAAGTGTGAAGTGTCTGATGAAAAAGTGACGGGAAAATGGTTCAAGGATGGCGTAGAAGTCCAGCCCAGTGAACGCATCAAAATTTCACACATTGGAAGGTACTATATCAGACTGGTGAGGGTCGATGTTTGAATGTCAGACAACAGGTAACTTTGAGCTGTCCATCCTAAACATACCGCACATGAGGAGACACAGTAGCTACAACAGTAAGCACCCTCTGCCTTGTGGCTAGGAAAGTATCACCAAGGTTTTTCTTGTTGTTTGTCCGGTTATTGGACAGGCTGCATCCTGTAAAGCTCTGTGTAACCTCTAAACACACACACTCATGCACAGCATATACAGCCCTAGAGGTTCTAACAGTCATGGTCGCCTATGGCAGGAAATATGCCAATGCGACAGCGGTCACACACGACATTTAGTGTAGTTCTCCCTCTGCAACATTGCCTCATAAAGTATGTTGCTAGGGCAACTGTCCTTTGCATATTGCAGGTCACAGTAAGTGTTGTCTCCTTGGTAACATCTGGTAACATGTCCCCAGGATCCACAAGCTGACAATTGATGATGTGAAGGCTTCAGACGCTGGAGATTATACCTTTGTCCCAGATGGATATGCTCTTTCTCTCTCTGCAAAACTCAACTTCCTAGGTGAGAGCAACACACAAATCAAAATCTGAAGCATTTGATGGTTTGTCTGACTGTGAGCTAAACATGATTTATGTTTCCCCTCAGAGATCAAAATTGAATATGTTCCCCGGCAAGGTAAGTGCTGTTTTGAAAGATATATTTTTCTGATTTTTTTTGTAATTGTAGTATTCATGCTTATAAACTGATCCAATGTGATAGTGGTGTGTTGATATACACTGCAGCAAAAGTTAACCTATCAAAAACAATCGGGAAAGGTGCCTCATCCTGCAAACTACTGAAGCAAATAAAAAAATGAATGCCTGAAAATTGATATGCAAAAGATAACTAACTACAGGGTTGTCTTACAGCGCAGCTTCTGTCTTAAAATGTATTTCTTCTTCAGCAATGTCCCATGGTACTTTAAACTGCATGGATTGTCAGGATTGTGTTTCGCTAAAGTCATAGTGCACTGGCATTGTGCAGCAAGTGTGGATCGTGGTGAAAACACAATTTTTAGCTGCTGTTGCTCAATACTGATGAGCAAATATATTTAAAATAATATATCTGATCATCTCACAGATGTCAGGACAGACAAAACATCTGAGTCAACATAACTTTTGAAAATGCTGGTAGTGCTCTGCTTACTTGTTTGGCATGATTAATGCCACTTTCATTTTCTCTCCAGAGCTGTGGTCAAGTAACACAGGTTGAGCATAAAAGCAATCAAATTGAACAAAAGTAATCTTTCTAACCTGAATTATCCAACATCCTTCATATCCTTCCCATATTTCTGACTGCTCATAATGAAAGATCCTCCCAAAATCCACCTGGACACCAGTGGCAGCGGCAACAAGAACACCATTACTGTGGTGGCTGGAAACAAACTTCGCCTTGACGTCGAGATCACGGGAGAACCAGCCCCCACCGTGTGCTGGATGAAAGGAGACAAAGTGAGGAAGAATAGAGAAGACTCTCACCATTCACCTCATACACACTCAAACACATGTCTGAGACTTTCTACCTTTGTGTGCCAATCAGAGTACCCATCTGTTAGTCACAGAACAGTACAAAAGAAGTGCTAGAGTGGGAAGGTTGAGTCACCTGTCATTGTGGCAGCTATGCTTTTGTCGTGTGCCACAGTTCTCTTCAAGGACCTTCTTTGTACTGTCTCTCTCGCTCTGTCCCACCCTGCGTGGTAGGTGGTGGCTGAGGCAGAGGGGCGGGTCCGCGTGGAGTCGAGGAAGACCCTGAGCAGCTTTGTAATCGAAGGGGCGGAGAGAGTTGATGAGGGCCACTACACCATTACTGTAACCAACCCTGCTGGAGAGGATAATGCTGAACTCTTTGTCAAGATTGTGGGTCAGTGACTTGTTTTCACTTTGCCTTTTTCTTTTTCTATTCCCAAACTTTAGGATGTCTACGTGTTCTTGAACTGAGACTGAATATTGCTCAGGAAAAATTAGAGAAATGAATACAATAATAGTGATAGTTTGAGTCTTTAACATTCCTTTAGTCTGTGTAAAAGATTTGGAATTTGTGTATTTCAAATTTCAGACTTGTGAGATGTCTTTTTATTTTTCTAATTTAAAAGTAACATTACAGTTTTCCAAACTGAACTAGGTACTCTGTAAAAGTCTGTTTTCTGTTTTTAAGTTTTTAAGAATTACCACAGAGTCATCAGAATGTAACTTTTTTTTTTATTTGGTATCTGCACACATGCAGGTTTTGTCACTGCCTACTTCCTTACACTCAAATCAAATCAAATCAAATCAAATCAAATTTATTTATATAGCACTTTAAAACAACATCTTGTTGACCAAAGTACTTAAC